>JASAMY010001330.1:0-97209 GCA_030248085.1 Paralinhomoeus sp. GSCO2_6
GGGACAAAACAAGGTACTGGCTCCATTCGTCATTCCCTTTTTGGCATTTCACCCAATAACGCACTGCCCTTATACAACGTGCTTGCATGCGTACGTGCGTGCGTGCGTTCGTGCGTGCTTGCGTGCGTGCATGTGTGCATGCATGCATACATCTGCATAGTGGTCCATGTGCAAGACCCTTGGGTCCTTCCTGCCTGTCTTGCAACCACGTGGCATTTAGTCATGCGGCATATGTGAATGCAGGGTGTTCCAGTCCAGTTAGGTCCTATAATTGCCACTGCTCCTTTCTATGCACGCGAACACAAAAAAATGCCGAATATGTGACGTGTTGCTGCGTTTGGTTCGGTTTTTATACACGGTTTGTTCAAACTGAAGTTGATCAGCTGCAAAGCATAAGTGGCTATACATAAATGAGGCATGCCTTAATTGATACCCCTCTTTTTCAAACTGGGCTCCAACAAAAGAGCGTCACATATTCACTTTTTTTGCAGCCACCTGCAAATTTTTCCTTATCATAATCCTGAGCAAAAATCAATGATCTGTGTTGTAATCAGTAATCATAACATTTACACAAATCTACAGAAAACCAAAAACTAAGGATAAATCCTCCAAAAACAAAATGAAAACCCAATATCCTTGCTTAAAAGGTACCTTTTTAAGTGTGTAGTTACACTGATAAAGATCATGTGCTGCTGTTGCTTGTTGCTTTTCAACTGAGCATTTGCAGCATGATTTTATGACACATTGTATTGATGATGAGTCACTACTGAGGACATGAAAATATTGATACTGAATTACTTTGGAGCACTTTGTAGCAGGTGTCCTGAGTTGTACCGGCTAGTCTGTTCACGTGTATGGTACGTGAGACTGAGAGAGACTGTGCTGACGTGTGGGATGTGTATTTTTTCCTTAAAAACCCTCTATGCCAGAATGAGTAGAATATGGTCTCACAGGTGTTAATTATACGGTTCAGAGTACATATTTCGTGACCCGCGCTCGCTCATCTCAGCTCACTTTACCCAGCCTAATTAGGATACGCACGTTGAGGTATATAGGTATTTCGCGTCGCGTTGTTGGACTTTATGCACGACACTGAGGCATTGAAAACGGATCATCCCTTCGTGACTCTGTTGATTGTCTCTCAAGCTACAGCGACAGCGGCTTCTAATTTATATGTCGTACTGTGTGTGACCAACCACAAGACAGAAACGCGTTGAACACAGTGCAGGCATACTTGTAGCCGGGCCTGGTGGAGTGGGGGGGGGGAGTGTAAATGACGCCACTTTTAGAGGGGGGGGGGATTGCTGGAGCAAAAGGGGGCAGCCGACCGTGTTACTTATACTGGTAGTTTTTTGTTCAACAATTGGTTAAAATGGGCTCTAAATAGTGTTATTTGACGGTTTTATTGGCGTATATACAGTTCGCAAAAATTATTAAGGAAAATTTTGCAGGTGGCTGCAAAAAAAGGAGAATATGTGACGCTCCTTTAGGCCCAGTTTGAAAAAAACGCGGTATTAAAAGTAGCCACTTCATCAGATGATCAACTTCAGTTTGGACAAACCGTGTATAATCGAACCAAGCGCAGCAACACGTCACATATTCGGCGTTTGTTGTGCTCGCTTGGATCACTGGAAAGGCAGTCCAGGCTGCATGAGGACCGAGGCCTTTCATTCCTTGGACTCAGAGACGAGAGCGGGCCTTGTCCTTGACTGGACGTCTACAGATGGCAGTTCCGTCCGTCCATAGGCACAGGCTAACAGAAGCGGAACAAAGATGAACGAGAATCGAAGATTGAATGTAGGGTATACAATGTACTTGGTACTCAAGATCGTGAATTGATGGTGCATATCACTTACTGTAAGGGCAAGCCACATATTAAAAATTTAAGATGGGCAGGGTAGCGAAATTATTTATGCAGAATCTTTGGCTGTGTGCCCTGTCCATCCATACGATGCCTAATGAATCGTCAGAGAATGCGCATCGTCAGAGAGATGAAAGAGTTTGTGAGGGTGGATTGATAGTGGTAGTGTTGTGGCTGTGTGTGATGGCTCGCATAACAAACGCCGAATATGTGACGTGTTGCTGCGCTTGGTTCGATTATACACGGTTTGTCCAAACTGAAGTTGATCATCTGATGAAGTGGCTACTTTTAATACCGCGTTTTTTTCAAACTGGGCCTAAAGGAGCGTCACATATTCTCCTTTTTTTGCAGCCACCTGCAAAATTTTCCTTAATACAGTGTTTTTTCGTAAAAGAAAGATTAATCAAAAACTCACGCACGCACACACATACAAACCCACAGCAGCAGACCAGAACGGACGCATGCTCAGTGTTGCACCATAAAGCTTATGAAAAGCGTGTACCACTGTACGCATTGTGCGTGCGTGCGTGCGTGCGTGCGTGAGTGCGTGCGTGCGTGCGTGCGTGCGTGCGTGCGTGCGTACGTGCGTGCGTGCGCGCGCGTGCGTCCATGCGGGTGTGGAGATGTGTCATTTTCATGTATCAGGGGCTGTAGCAAGCATTCGTCCATAAATATTTTTCCTAGCTCAAAAAATTACCAAAATTCTGGAAAAAGAACCTAGAAAAGAGACAAAAAATGTGGAATGGACTGGAGACACTGCAGTAAAGCAACGCTGATGGGTTTTCCAAGGGGACACGTGCAAAGGCACAGGCAGGCGTTACTGGGATTCGAACCAGCGACCTCTTGATTAAGGGAACATGGTAAAAAGAAGAATGTGCCCAGTAAACCATAGCTGGCATGTAACAAGAGTCCCTCCGGCGATTCATTTTTTGATGTGGAGCATAGATACCTGCGAGGTTTCCGTCCAATTGATGCAGGCGCGAGTGGGCGACGAACCAAGAAGCTTGTCATGTAAAGTGGGTCCTGCCATCTCCAAAAACTTCTCGGTAATGCACAAGCGTATGGAAGCGTGTTATAACTTAATCGATTCCCCCTTTGAATGCGCTTCTTTTGAGCTATCACGCGCCAGAATTCGTTCAGGAAATGAAAAATAATGCACGATCATAGTTCCAAATTTTGCCCAAAATGGGGGTGCGCCAAGAGGGTCGAGCTGCGAAACATGGAAATCGGAGCGCTCCCATTCTCGAAAGTGACCTATTACAGGTCCAGACGAGTAACTTTTATCATTACAGCACAGCTCTGCGACGAACGGTTGAAGCGTCTATAGCTAACAAACTTTTGGAACAAAACACCTAAAAAATGGCCTTTCGAAGAGGGCTGACAGAGACACGGGCATCGGAGCGCTCCCATTTGTCGAAAGTAACCTATTCCAAGTCCGGACGAATAACTTGTGTCATTACAGCACAGCGGTATCACGAACGGTTGAAGCGCCTATAGGTCACAAACTTTTTTTGGTCGGATTTGCCGAAATTTTGGTTGCCAATATCTCATTATGTGGTGAGAATTTCAAATGTCATGCAAGCGCCCCAGACATTCTTTGTAAAGCTGTTCACGAATATCAAAAAACATTTGGGGGTTTACTCGGCTTTTTTTCGACTTTTACTCTTGTCGGGTTTTGGCCAAAATAAAACGACTATGTTTCGAAAAATGACCAAATCGGCCATAACTATAGATCCGAAGCACCTAGATAAATTTACCTTGGGGCACAAAATTGCCATCATATACTACGTGCTCACGCCAAGCTTCGTCCCAATCAACAGTAGCGTTCCAGAGCGGCGACCCTAAAAGTGTGTGCAGAACATGAAAAAAAAAACACCACTTTTTTGGAACATTTTTGTACAATTTGTCTCAACGCGTTCGAGTACCAAAACGCGGGACGGCTCATTCGATTCCGGTCTAGAAGGCGGTTCTTTTGAGCTATCATTCGCCACAATCCGTTCAGGCAATCAAGAGTTATAAGCGACTGAAAATTCAACAAACCGCATTGAGGAAGTGCTCACATATTAGGGTTGTACGCTGCCGCGTACACCCTGATAAGGGGTTAGGCTTAGGCGCAGGCTAAGGTGCCCTCTTCCCACCTATACACACTCTCACCCACCAGTCGAGTTACAGGTGTGGCGGCGTCACAGGTTTGAAGCATTTTGAAAACAGGAAGAATGGCATCTCTGCCAATGGACGATCTCTGCGTGGGCGTCGGATTAATCTTGGTGGTCTTGCCCTGCGTCTGTCTGCACGCGCCACTGTGTAGGGCCCTCTGGAAGCTGTCCAACGAGCAGCCGACATTTCTGCTCTTTTTCTTCGGCTCATTGGCTGACGTGCAACTCTTGGCGGTCAATATCCTCGTCGGTGTCAACATTCTCTGGCCAACGCTCAGTGTGCCGGGATGGCTGACCAGCTTTTGGATGCAGTGCGTCTGGTAGGCTTTGGAATCACGTTGTGGGGATGTTAAAAAATGCGAAAACTGAAACGGGGTTGCGGTACATTCCCCAACGCAACCCTTTCTCTTTTAACAAAGCGCAGCTCGGAGATGTTTTTGATATAAAACTTGGGACATGCGTACCGTATTGTGGGTATGTTGGTGGTGGTGAGTAAGCCAGCTGCTTTGTTGAATGCCAAAGAAGTTGCAGGTACGCGCTGTCGTTCCACTACATACTGATTGGGGTGAATCGTTCCTGTGCTGTGTTCTTCTACAAGCGGAAAATCGACCACGTCTTTACGCGACGCGTCAGCTTGGGTTGCTCCCTCGTCGGTAAGAAAATGAAACCGCTTTCCTCTTGTGCAGCCACTGAAAATGCCTGATCATACCTGTAACAGGGTCTGAAGAGCGGGGTGGGGCGGTAAAAGGCCGAATTCTGCTAGGGGTCTGGGGCAAAAAGTGGGGGTAGGTGCCTTTTTTTGGGTTATACCGGTACTTTTTTGGTCAAAAATGGGTGTAAAATGGGTCAAAAATGGGTAAAAAAACAGCTAAACAGTGTTATTTAGCTGTTTTATGGCCATATAACACTGAAAAGCACTGAAATGCACCAACATTTACTCACTTTTATCGTTTTAGACAGGGTCTGAAAATTCCTTTGGAAAATTCTGGGGGTAGTGTGGGGGGTTGGGGGTTGGGTGGGGTTGGAAAATAGTGGGGGTAACCCCCCTCCCAACTCCCCAGTTACAGGTATGGGTTTGACCAGCGACTAGCAGTATTTCTTTCGATGGACAATCAATCTTTGTGAAACGACTGCATTGATTTCAGCCTGGTCAGTCGCAGCCATAATTTCCGGCTACGAATGCTGGCTCTGCTCCGGCACATCAATCGTTGTCATTCCCGAGTTTTATGGCGCCGGGACAGCGAATATGACTCTGTACGTGGAGAGCGGTGCCGCTCTGCTGTCCCTCTCTTTGAGTGTCGTAGCCTTCCTTTCCATGACACTGATCTACGGCTCACTGCTGCTCGCCCTCTGCTGCTCCAAGAAGCTGCGCGGCCTTTTCGCAGGTAGGCCTCTGCAATCAGTCGGTGATGTCCGTGGGCTGAATTTTCCCTCGATTTTCAGGTGACACACCTCCCATATGTCCCACGTTAAATGGCCGCAGGGGGGAGGGGCTCCAGCAGTCTAAACTTGTTGTCCGCCACTGTACCTATATAATGTACATTACAAGTTACATTCCTCTACGTAAACGAACGCTCTAGCGGTCGGCAAATCCAGAGGCCATTTCTCGACGACGCAGTCGCGAATCCTGCTGATCTCCAGCACTAACGGCGCTTTCTACATGGTGATTGTGGTGCTGTTCTTGGTGCCAGGCCTGATCGCGACCAAGTGGCACATGCTCGGCTTTGGCGTCCTCCTCATCGCCAATTCCGTCTCCAACGGACTCCTACTCACGATCTTCAGTCGCGTTGTGCAGAAGGAGGCGTGTGTGTGTGTGTGTGTGTGTGTGCGTGTCAACTGGAGCGTTCCTACATTGCAAATTGAATTCCTACATTTTAATAGCGTGTATTTACATTAGAAGCACATGTAGGTATATTAGAAGCACATTTTTGCAGGTTCTTCAAACCATGGGATGTGGCGCCGAAGATTGAGGCGATGACAGCGTTGAAGCTGATTCAATGGAACACTGTAATGTCAATGAGTGTTACTGGTTACAACGAAAATACGTATAATGTGTGAGTAAGCCACGTGACACATTTATGCCTCTCTAGGAGTGTTCTCAGCAGGGCTAACTGCTATCCTAGTTGGTTCTATAGTCGTTGGCGAGAGAGTCTCTAATCCTCCAAAGTTCAAATGTTTCGCACTCACAGCTGTGTAGTGCATGCTGTGTTGGCAAAATAAGTCGTCTCGTCTGTTTTTTTTTTAATTTAGTCTTTATTGGCGCTTTTTAAAACCTACAGGGTGGGCCAAAAAAACTTGGACCCCTAATTTCAACGCGGACGTTCTCGTGCTATGGTGGACCGATTGGCGTAGAATTTTAACCACGCATACCTCCATCCTCTCTACGCCTCCCCACAAAATTTCAGTTGAATCGGACGAAACAGTCTCATTTGGCAGCCATTTTTGCAAACCTCCCTCGAAAATCGAGTGTTTACGCGCTCGTTCTCGTGGTAGAGCCGACCAATTGCTGTCAAATTTTAACCAGACATGCCCCAGACATTTACACGCTTTGTCCTAAAAAATCAAATTATTCGGACTAATATTGCTCTTTCTGGAAACATTTTTTTTGTAACCATACTCGAAAATTGACTGATTCCGATTCGATCCGATCCGTCCAATTCAACTGAAATTTTGTGGGGAGGCGTAGAAAGGTTGGGGGTATGCGTGGTTAAAATTCCACAACAATCGGTTAACTCTAGCGAGCGCGCGAGCGTGCGATCTAGCGAGCAGCACGAGCACGTAAACACTCGGTTTTCAAGGGCGGTTTCAAAAATGGCTGCCAAATGAGACTCTTTCGTTCGATTCAACTGAAATTTTGTGGGGAGGCGTAGAGAGGTTGGAGGTATGCGTGGTTAAAATTCCACGCCAATCGGTCCACCCTAGCACGAGAACGGCCGCGTTGAAATTAGGGGTCCAAGTTTTTTTGGCCCACCCTGTACGTACGACGCTTGTAGTACGACGTCTGTGTATGCGCATTTCAAACGTGCGGTGTTCTTTGTCAGTGCAGGGCAGGTGGTGCAAAGATCGCGCAAGCTGTAGCAGTGCAAGTGCACCGTCTGGATGGTTTCCAAAGCATCTTCTGACCCAGTGCAAATGCTAAGCACCTTTGTTGGCAAGTCTGTCTGTGTCATGTCATGCGTAGGTGGGACTAGCCGCTTCGAACTCAGGACTCCTGCTTGCAACGTGCTCCAAAGTGGTTCAACATCAATTTGTCTCATGAAATAAAATAATGTTGAGAATACTCAGTTGTACAATGATGAATCACCGCAATGATGAAACTGCAAAGTGTTGGAATGCAGGTCAACCAAAGCCAATGCATGTCAACCAACGCATTTGCATGAATACTACAGAATTACTTGTAACACCCACTCTGTTTTAAATAAATTTCATATCAACACACCCACGACGTTAATTGGAGACATGCGCTGAGACTCGTTTGCAGAAGTTTTGTTTTATTTTCTGTGGTGATGTTATGTGGCGGGGGGGGGAGAGCATAGGCTTTTCGGTGTGTTTGTTTGTATGTGTTGTATGTTCAAAAACGTTTTGCTCTCGCAACCCAACACGAACAATCCGAAACATGCGAAAAACGCGCACACAATGAAGATCATTAACCTATGCAAGGGGGGGGGGGGGAGAGGGGGGCTGGAGAGAATGGGAGAACCCGAAAATAGTTTATCGCCCAGAGGCCTACAAAGGTCGAGTAGCTCAATGACCAATGGGGGGTTGGGGGCGAGAATAGGCAGAGATTGTTGCTATATCTGAGAAACCTTTCATCTCTTTTGTCGTTTGTCATTCATCATCAAAAACGTGCTCAGAAGTGATTCAGTATCAATATTTTCATGTCCTCAGTAGTGACTCATCATCAATACAATGTGTCATAAAACCATGCTGTGAATGCTCAGTTTAAAAACAACAATGACGAATCTGTAAAGTGCTGCAGCAAAAGCCAAAGGAAGTCAACCAATGCAACCAATGCACTTCTGCAATACAGGAAAACATTTCACCTTTTTTGTTGTAACGCTTTATTCTTGCGTCATTACATCTCCAGTCATTATGTACATTCGATAGTAAAAATTAGGCACTATACCATCTTGAGCAGACACACCATAAATCCCATATAGGCAGTGGGCTAATTGTTTTAATCAGCCCTTCAGAGTCAGCTAATAATAATTGGCTTTTTTGTAATTTGCATGGTTGCTCACATATGTTCATGCACCTTGATCTGCAGGCGCAAAGCCTTTGGACCTGGTCTAAGCTAGGATCGAGGTCCGACGGTTCCGATTCCATTCCAGCGCGCCGTGGGCGGTCGGTTTTCGGCGGGCTTGGGCTTGTGTCTTCCTTACGTCGTCTTTTTTTGGCAAAGCACAATTGTTGCGTCCGCGTCCGCTGCGTCCGAATCCTAAGTGAAGCCTAAGCCTAAGCGAAGCATAAGCCTAAGCCAAATCAAAGCCAAAGCATAAGCCTAAGCAAAGTCTGGACTAAGCCTAAGCAAAGCCTAAAATTAAGAAAGTTTTCATCAGACGCAGCAGCGGATGCGGACGCATCAATTGTTTTCAGCCGTTTTCTTTTTCGGGGAAATCCAAGTTCATTGGGCCATTGGACCGCGCAAAACGCACAACAATATTTCATTTATTACGTTTAATGCGTCGCGACGATCAGTGCTCAACGCCAAGAAAAACTAAAACAACGCACCACTAAAACGCTGACACATACACGCGCATGCGTGCGTGCGCCCACTCGCGAGTCCGTGCGTGCGTGCGTGCGTGCGTGCGTGCGTGCGTGCGTGCATGCGTGCGTGCGTGCGTGTGTGCGTGCGTGCATGAGTGCTCGTGCGTGCATGGGTGCGTCCGTGTGTGTGTGCGTGCATGCGTGCGTGCATGCGTGCGTGCGATCGAGCGTGCGCGTGCGTGCATCACGTGTCCATGTCCATGTGCATGCGTGTGCGTGCGAGCGTGCGCGCGTGCGTGCGTGCGTGCGTGCGTGCGTGCATGTGCGTGCGCGTGTCCATGTGCGTGTGCGGGCGTGCGTGCGTGCTTGCGTGCGTGCGTGCATGAGCGTGTAATACAAGTTTTTATAGCGCTAACACCTGTAAAACAAAGTAAAAAATAATAAAAGTTCAAAGTTTTTATAGCATAAACACGTGCAAAACAAAAAAGTTATAAACAAAAAAGTTACAAGTATTTTTATGGCAGAGGTTTGATCCCAGGACCTCCAGAAAAGGGAAAAGTAACGGACATCATAACCACTACACCATTGATCTGTACAGAACTGTTTTCTAAACACTTCTGATAAGTCAGAAGCACGCATAAAATGTGCTATATTATCATATAATTTATTTATATTTGCATAACGCATGGATTACGACAGCTTCAGTAGTGCCACTCTTATTTTGATGGTAAAATGTGCCAAGCAAGCTTCATACAAAATTTCAGCTCAAGCTGCATTGCAGACAGAACCCACATACAGTCATACTACTGTAGAAAAGGATAATGCTATATCTTGTCATTACTGTAGCAGATTGGAAAACGAATGCCAGATTCGTGATCACCACGGTCGATTACATACATCCCAAGCAGATTTGACACTGAATTCTCAAATTCGATCAAACGCAATTTGCATATTCAATGCGTCGTATCTCGCGATTACGGTACCGCACTGAAAAACGGATGTGATATTCGTGATCAGCACGGTCGATTACATATATCCCAAGCAGAATTGACACTGAATTCTCAAATTCGATCAAACACGTATGCGAAATTTGCATAACTCACGGATTACGGTAGCTATCGCAAATCCGGCCCTTAAATGACGGTGAAGTTTCCCACGGCAGCTTCATACAAAATTTCAGCTCAATCCATCCAGCACAACTCTCTGCGCTGCGTTGCACACAGACAGACAGACAGACATTGTGCTTTAGTAATATAGATGCCACACCAATCTTTTCCTAAGATCATCTCAACATGCATCATCTGTATATGGGGAGTTCAACTACCTATGGAGAGTTCAATAAAAGCGCATTCGAGCGAGGCCACATTATCACAGCAAGCGGTCAATTTCGGGAGTCAAAGAGTTGTTAAAATTTCTTTGCGTGATCGGTTCAGACTCAGTCAGCAGTTTGGTGGGGTCTCGCAGGCCGGGAGGCCCAGCTCGTCGATGACCTTCAGCCAGTCTTCGGCGCTTCTCACGCGCGTCTGCGCCGCCAGCGCTGCCGCCCGCTCCGCCTCCTCAGCTGCTGCTGTCTGCATGTCTTTGGTAAGTTAGACCAATCATCCAGATTATCAGTATGGATGAGCACCTTCTATGTATGTATTCCCAACCAACCTATACACTGTGTCCGAAATGGCCAGAAAGGCCTGTGTCCCATTGATTGATCCCAGGTCAATTTGATTTAGAAAATTGCTTTGTGGGTTCCAATGCTCTACAGCATGTACTGTGTGTTGTACTGTGTTGTACTAGAGTGTTGTACTGTGAATTGATACAGAGGATTCAACTGTTGACAGGGCTCCGCAGAAACTATATGCGACGGTGGGCGCTCGCACTCATATATGTAGGACCTGTAGGACCTTTCCAATAGTTCCAACAAAGTTCCACAATATACTACCATAAATCCTCCAATAGTGCCCCCCCGCCTCTAATAGTGCCCCCAGGGCGAGACAATTTGCGTTATGCAGGGACTCAAATCAAGCAGTAGTCGTTATGTAAAGTGGTGTGTACACAGCTACATCCATTAATGAATGACATTTGAGGTACTTTGAACTGTTCATCACCTAAGAAACGCAACACAATTCCAATAGTGCCCCAGGGTAAAGAGAGGTTGAAAGTATAGTGCCCGGGGGCACTATTGGAGGATTTACTGTATGTGCCCACCTTGGCCTTAGAGCCATCGGTCCGCTCCACGACCTTCTTCCAGTCCTCCGCCTTGCCAATGTGCGTACGCGCTTCGTCGACTGTGTCGATCAGTCCGTCCTCTAGAACGCGCTTCGATCGATTTTTGAATTTAGAAAGTTTCAAAACTCAGAAGTACACGAATACCGAACCGCACACCACTCCGATGGGAACGTGACTCTCCGTGCGTGCCACCATTTGGTGTGGCGTGTTTCTGAGAGCGAGCACCCAACCCACCCACCAGGCAGAGTGCCGTGCTTGGCCTTGGCCTCTGCTTCGGCTTCTTCGGCCAACTTTTCCAGCTCCTTCTTCGCTTCCTCGGCCGCGGCGGTCGCTTTTTCCTTCGCCAGCTCCTCCGCCGCCTCTTTCAGCTCTTTGAGCTCGGACGATCTGTCGATCAGCGGCTTAGACGCTTTTCGATCCTCATCTTCGGTTGGTCCGTGCGTGGGAAGCGCGCGAGAATTGGGAATTTTGGACACCACACTTTCTTTGGTGGTCAATTCGCCATGGAGTCTAGGCGCTTTTCCACGCACGGACCTGTGGCGTCGGGTGTTTCCGCTGGCGGCGGGCCAAACAACGCAATGTGACGAGTCAGCATGAGGCCGCCGGGTCGGATACCGCCGGGGTCCGACGGCAGGATCGGCACGGGAGCGCCGACCTTGTGCCGATGCAAGGTGGGGCGCTCGTACGTGGGAAACGGGATGCGAAGGGTGCGGGCGAGCCTGAGTAAATGGCGAAGAAACACGCACGCACGCACGCACGCTCACGCACGCACGCACGCACGCACGCACGCACGCACGCACGCACGCACGCACGCACGCACGCACGCACGCACGCACGCGCGTACGCACGCACGCACGCACATCACTTTACATGCCTGTCTCTCTCGGCCTTCTGTCTCCGCTCTTCTTCTTCCTTTTCTCTTTCGGAATCAGGGTCGTCATCGACGCGCGCGGATGTCCTGCCGTTTTCTTGCGAACTTCTCGGCGGCGGCGGCTTCGGCGCCGGACCCCACCGATCGAACGGTAGCGCCTCGGCAACGACAAATAGAAGCAGCAGAGCGGCACACAAGCGCATTTTCCCGGCACGAGCACACTCGCACGCGCAATTGCGCAATGCACGTCTAGGCAAGGCAACAGTACAGTGGTGGAATACTGAGGAGAGAGCGTTGTAAAAGGACGTAGCGTTTTGGCGCATCGTCGACGAACAAAGAAGCGTTCGAAACTCGCACGTGTGAATGCACGGGCCGCTGCTGTGACGCTTTGGGTGTTGGTCCCTGACACATAGGTGTAGGCATATTCAGTTCTGTTTCGGGTCTTTTGGGAGGCTAAGAAGAGCGGGTGAGTGTTCACGTCACATTGCTATGCGACGATGTCCTGCCGTTTGGTCACTCTCCACACACATTGTCTGTGTAGGTAGCTTCGCATTTCGCTGTTACGGTCCGTATTCAAATTGTGACACAAAATAAGCACTGTTTGAGACGTGTAGATAAGCTCGTGTAGCGTAAATCCTCTAATAGTGCCCCCGGGGCACCATTCTTTCAACCTCTTTATACCTGGGCAGTATTGGAAGGGGGCTCTATTGGAGGATTTATACGGTATTTTGGAGAAGCAATGGCTGAAACACGCCAACAGTTGAAGGCGAGCGTCAAAAGTCTAGATAGCGCTAGGCGGTAGTTTTTATTACAGAGTGTCGAGTTTGTGTTTTACCTATGCACATAGTTTTAAGTATCTGTACAACAAATTCTCATACGCTCATTTAAATAGCCGTCGCATAATGACTGTGATTCACGCGCGGTTCGTCGTCATCTGCACGCGCTGCCGTTGCTGAAGCATTCAGATGAGCTGCACGTCGTGCGGCTACAATCGAGGCTACAACCAGACGATGGAACCGTCTTCAAATCTTACCCTGATTGTCGTCAGTCGATCAAGAGGATGAAGATGAATATCACTTCCGATACATGTAATGGGTCAATCGAGAGAAGCGGGCAGCGTATGGCCTAGTGGTAAAGAATCGGCGAATCGCACCCAAGGTCCTGGGTTCGATTCTTGATGGACCCACTAGACCGAGGACTTCCCTTTCGATGGATTTTCTCGTGCCATCGCCTCCCTAGATTATTGATGGCGTTCTTTCGAAGCTCTTTGCGCTAATTGCGCGGCCCTAGACAGGAAGGCGTCATGGATATGGGTGTGTATATGGGCCATTGACGGTCTATTAGCGTTGCCCCTAATCCAACAACAACAACAACAACAACAACAATCGAGAGAAAGTAATAGGTAAAGTGCACTGTATTCTACACTTTTGCTCGTCTTCTTGACATCCGTAGTCTCTGGGCGTTGTTGAGTCCTCGATTGCAAGATGATGGGTATACGGTAAGTACCAATTAGGGTGCGCTCTCTTCCCACCGTCGAGTCGACGAGAATCATGCCTGTCGTCCGCACGAGTACATGTCAATGAACTTGGACCTGAAGAGGCTGGAGCAGGCCAACAGCATGTAGGGGTTCAGCCACGTGAACACGTTGCCGCCAATCGACCTGAAAGGTACTATGCAGTGGGGTACGGAGCGTATCGCAAAATCGCAAAATGCACCCCGACACCACGCTTAAACTTGATTTCTCTGTCGTCGCTATGCAGTAGCGATGAGCGACAAAACAAGGCGAAGTTTGAACGAGCCAGCGGTTGCATTGTCGTAGAGCCATGGCTCATTTACCGTAAACCCTATAATTAGCCCCCCCCTATAATTAGCCCCCCCCCCTACAATTATACACCCTCCTAAGACCACTTTGAGTTTATTAGCCCCCCCCCCCTATAATTACGCCCCCTCCCTAAATGGACCATCGTCTGAAAGGCAAAATTTTCTTAGTCTGGGTGCATGTATGGTCGCGTATGTGTATGTATGTATATGTATGTGCAGTGTGAGAGTGTGTTAGAGGCTACCAACGTGTGTGTGCGCAGCGTCTTTTTCCCTTAAAAATCACCTCCACGCGCCTTTTTCCACCAAAGCTTCCCACACCTCGACCCTTCCAGTTTATTAGCCCCCCCTATAATTAGCCCCCCCCCTTCGATTATACACCATCCTAGCGCTCGATTGAAAAAATTAGCCCCCGGGGGGCTAATTATAGGGTTTACGGTATTAATTACCTAATCAATTTTGGCAGCTTGCCCTTACCGTCTAATCAATTTTCATTGGTCTACGTGCTGTTGCCGCTAATCGCACCGGTGTCTTTTGGAACGTACACACTACGCACACACACGTGAGCCAAATCTCACGCACCCAAACATTGACCAAAGTTGGCAATAAAAAAAAAATTAAACAATAAAAAAAAAAAAAAAAATTAATAAAAAAAAAAAAAAAATATTAGGGAAAGAGGGTCTTCTGGGAAGGGTAGGGGAGGGAGTAAGGAAAAAGTACTTGAATGGGGTTGGGTTGGGGATTAAAGGTTTACGAAATGTTTCAAAAACAAATACTGCAAAAAGTTTGCATGAATACGAATAGCCAAAGTCAAGCTGCGATTGTCCAGAGCTTTGAGTCTCAAGCGCCTACGCGAAGACGCTCTTGACGACGCCGCTCTCGACGCCGAGCGCGATGGGCAGCAGAACGCAGGAGACGTGGAGGAGTTGCGCCGCGAAGATGCTGAGCCCGCAAATCGTGAGCTTCGTCTCGACGTACAGAGAGCTGTTGGAGGCGGCCTTGGCCCGCCCTCGGCGGCGAATCAGCGCCAGCGCTGCCGTCGCGTAGCAGGCGAACGAGGCCAGAGTGCAGCAGAGGAACACGGCCGCGCCGACGGCAGCCGTGATCTGCTACAACGGGGGGCAAACGCGTGCCACTTGCGTTCGGGATACCAGGGTGCGCTAGTGGCAAGGTGGCCTAGTGGTAGAGAATTGGACTATGTATGTACATGTTCCGCAAGGTTCAATTCTCGGGGGACAAACTATTGAGGACTTCCCTTTCAGTGGATTTTTCTCTGGTCATCCTTGCAGTAAAATTCGGTGTAGGGCTACTCTTGGGCTTCTGCCCAAAATCCCGTGAAAGGTGGGCGGCGGGAAGAAGAACGCCGTATAGGTACGTGATACAGTGATATTCGCTCTTGGTCATTCCCCCTGTCTGACATTGTCTACGCCTTGCGCCAAATATGTACCTGGAACTAAAGGGTGTTTTTTAAATTAACCGATTTGTTTCTTGAATAACTTTTGATTTCCTTACCGGATTTTGACGAAATTTTGACCACAGACGCAGAACGCTTTGGGATTTTGCCTAGAAGAGGAATCATCAAAATCGGATAAGCTTTCAAAAAGTTCTGACCTTTCAAAGTTGAAGTACGAATTTGCGGGTCAATAATGATACATGCACACTGCAGTCAAACGCCTGTCTTCTGCGGCAGCTTCTCCAGCAAAATTTCTGCATGTGTGCGAAATTTATGGGCTATACGATAATGATGCCCATTTTGAGCCACTTTGGATTTTGCATCACAACAGTGGTGAAATTCAAAGTCGAGCAAAAATGGCGCACTGCTAGAGCATTCCGCTGAAAATTTCTATTGAACGTCTGTAATGAAAGTCTGAGACACTACATCTGTTGGGAATGTCGTGAAGGTTGTTTGATCAAATTATGCGGATGGGCCAGCTTTCACGCCGCAGCAGTGGCAGGCCAAAATCTGAAAATTCACTTTTTGCTCAATCTCATTGGAAAATGTTTGGAGGTCCGTTTCTGAATAAAAAATTTTGAACAGAAACATAAAAAGGTTGTGTAGAACTCCCTCGGCCTACTCTTGCGATTGGCGCTGAGCGAATTGCTCTCTGGCATCGGACCAACCTACACCTTTAGTCACTGCCTGGCAAATTCGGACTTCAACTTTGAAGGGTCATAACTTTTTGAAATCTTATCCGATTTCGATGATTCTTCTTCTAGACAAAATCCCAAAGCGTTCTGCGTCTATGGTACAAATTTCACAAAAATCCGATAAAGAAATCAAAAGTTATTCAAGAAACAAATCGGTTAATTAAAAAAAACACCCTTACCTAGCTTTAGGGTGCACAGGGAGCCTACCACGATCTCGACTCCGACGTATTCAAAGTGGTACGCGTCCGAGGTCTCGTTCCAGGTCGCTCTCGTCTCCACGCTCGCGATGGGCAGCGTAAACGCGGCCGAGACGACGAGCACCGTCGCTACGGACCCGCTGACGAACCTCTGGGAAAAGAGCTGCAATCGGCGGCAGGGTCAGTGATCGTTTATTCGCCTCTTCTTCTTCTTCTTCTTCTTTACAAGCGCTAGCGGCCGTGCACGCGCACGCGCACCTTTTCGCCTGCGAGTCTGGGCGAGACGATGCAGAGGAGGCGGTTGAGGGCGATGAGTGGCACGACCAGCTGCTGCGCTACCAGCAACGCGATCATGACGCCCGCGAAGTAGAACTCGCCGACGGGCAGGCGGAGCCAGCGTCTGCAGACGAGCTCGGGCGCCGTCTCGTTGTGCACGTAGGTGAGGTTGAGCATCTGCAGGCAGTCGATGAGGCCCAGCAAGAGGGACAGCTGGAAGAAGGTCGAGTCGAAGGGCGGCGACGCGCCAGCGCGACCACCACGAGCGCGTAGAACGCCAGCGAGGGCGCGTTCAGCGACAGGAACAGCCACTCGTGCGCGGCCGTCTCTGGCACGCTGCCGTCACTCGACATGCTCCTTCCTCTCCCTGAATCGGAAAGGAGCGTTCTCGCCATGTGGGATCGTCGCCGCGAATATCGCACAATTCTGGAAGGAAATGGGGGTTGACTATCACCCAACACCCCCCCCCCCCTCCCGTGCTTTTCCGTGTACAGGATTATATTTTAGGAAAATGGCATGCCATCACAAAAAAAAATCCCAGTGTACTCACCGATCAAGCAAGCCTTGCTCAAACAATGCGCTCGCAGCTTCTTGTTGGACGTATATGAATTGCCGAGGAGAACAGATAATGAGCTGGTGCCGACCGCGCGTGCGTCTTCATATTGCCTTATTAGCGCAGTGCAGATATAAGGAACCAGGCTCGGCGAACTGCACGTTGGCTAATTGAACGTCGACTCCGACACCCATTTATTTCGTTCTCGATGTCGCGCGTGCGCCTCGCTAATGAGCCAGCAGCTCTTCGCAAGCGCTTGCTCAATCAACGCATCTCCAATGACCAGCAGACCACAGCTCCAATGGGCATGCACTCACGTGCGGACGCAACGGGGGGATCCGCAATTACAATTGCCATTGCATCGAACGCACATTTAGAACTTGCACTTGAGCAAGGCTAATAAGTGGGCATCGAACGAAGTGCCTTCAAGTGGAGTTGCGCAACGAATGCCAAACTGATGCGCAACTACCTATTACCTATTACTACCTCATTGTGGCCAGATCGTAAATCACTGAAAAGTGTCGTCTGACCACGCCAACACACCTTCCGCAGGCAGCAGGGTCTGTACAAATATGTGCGCTTGCGCTTGTACAGAGTACATGAACTACATACACGACACCGCGCCCTGTCGCCTTGTGGTTGCACTATGCACTACGGTATGTATTAGTGCTGTGTGTGCTCCTCCGCGTTTGTGTCTTCGACAACGACAGTGTGCTATGCCGCGTTGCTGTTTGTACGCTCATGCGCGTTTGTTTCGTGTATACGATGTACCCTTTGTCGCGTGCCGTGTGTCGGGCTTTGCTGTATGTGTGTACGTGTATTGGTGAACACAAATACAATACAATACAATACCTGTAGCTACTTTACCTCATTTTGGCCGCCGCCAAATTTATGACGGACGGCCAAACCAGAATCAACAGGTTCTGCCTGATGCAAACAATGACCAACTAGGTGCATGCAAAACTGCAAGTTTAACTGTAGCATGCGCCCACATATTGTTTGAGTTACAAGTGAATTTGCGCCGTTTAGAACCGTGTTCGAATGACTGTTCGGGAGACCTATTCGGGAGACTGTTCGGGGAGTAGATACTCGATAACATCCGTCGGTTACTTTCAAAATCCGGGAAACCTAAGCTCAGTGAACCAGTGAACCAGTGAACCAGTGAACCGAGAGAAACACACCATAATATTTTAAATGCGTTGACACTCGTTGCTCAACCGTTAAATACTAACAAATACTAACGTCACACGCCACAATTTTTACAATAGGTTAATCTAAGTAATCCTATAGTTGTATTTTATTTTATTTCTTAGGCTTACGCTTAAGCTTAAGCTTAGGGTTTTGCGTAGGCTTCAGGCTTGTGCGAGCGCGCGCATGTCCACATGCCTGCACACCTACCATGCACGCGCGCATGGGCGTGCACGCACGTGCTCTCTGCAGGCACGCACGCACCCTCGCACGCACGGACGCACGCACGCGCGGCACGCACACAAGCACATGCACGCACGCGCGCAGGCACGCACCGCACAGATACACAAGGACACCCACGTCCGCACGCTCACACGCGCGCACGCTCGCACAAACGCACAAGCGCGCACGCACGTGCACGCGTTCAGGCGCGCACGCATGCGCGCGGGCACGCAGGCATGTGGACATGTGCGCGCTTGCACAAGCCTGAAGCCTAAGCCTAAGCAAAAGCCTAAGCCTAAGGCAATTCTCAAGCACGCACGTGCACGCGCACAGGCACGCGCACACGCGCACGCTCGCACGAACCCGAACCTAAATCCTGAGTCTAAGCCTATTAGCCTAAGCCTATTTTGTGTGATCGCGTTGTTAGTATTTTACAGTTAAGCACTGAGCGTCAACGCATTTAAAATATTATGGTGTGTTTCTCTCGGTTCACTGGTTCACTGGTTCACTGGTTCACTGAGCTTAGGTTTCCCCAAAATCCGTTACGGTTCGTGCGATCTTGTATCAAAGTTGATCATAATATCGGGAATCTCGCAATGTCACAAAATTCCCTCACCAAAGAAGAGGTGAGTCGGTTCAGTCGACAGCTACTGGTGTCGGAAATCGGTCCTAAAGGGCAGATCAAATTGAAAAATTCGAGTGTTTTGATCGTCGGAGCGGGTAAGGCAGTGATTTTATTTTGGCAGTCTCATTTCAAACGTGAAGTCGCAATTAATAATTTTAATATTAGGCGGTTTGGGCTGTCCCGTCGCGATTTATCTGGCCGCGTCCGGCGTCGGAAGGTTGGGAATCGTCGATCACGACATCGTTGAGACCAACAATTTGCACAGACAGGTGAGAATGAAACCACTGACACGCACACACGCACCCACCATAAAACCAGAGGCGAATGCAAGAAGGCATGCAGGGCACACGCACGTGATCACGGGGGAGGTCCAGTGTCGGACCCTATCCCAAAGGACTTTCGGGATGAACCCTCCCGCTCCTTTCATTTGCAGAAGCGTCAAGCCAATTTTTCAATGATATGCAGATTTGCCCATTCCTGTAAGTTACAGGCTGTAACCGGGTCTGGCAGAGTGGGGGAAAGGGGCAGTGGTAATTGCTGACCGCAACTTTTTGGTCAAATGGGAGTCTAGACCCGGAGATTGGCCAAAAGCAGGGGGGGGGGGGGGGGGGAAGAGCAGTCCGGGTAAAATGTCCGGGATCGGAATTTGGGGGGCGTGCGAGGGAAGATTTCGCACCAAAAAGCCAACCCAAAACCAAAAAAACCCCAACCTTACTTACAGTGGTACTCTGGTCACACTACAATGAAAGGACACAAAAACACGCATATTCCCAATTAATAAGCCCCCCCCCCCCCCCCCGTCTAAACAGTGTTTTTTAGCTGTTTTAGCGTCATATGTTGCTGAAAACACTGAACTGAACACCAACATTTACTCAGTTTTATCGTTATTTATAGACAGGGTGGAAATCCCTTGGGAAAATTCTGGAGGGGGTCTGTGTGGAAAAATAAGGGGCCCCCTTAGTTCCCTCTTTACAGGTATGGAATAGCCCCCTTTGAAAAATTGGCGATTTATCCCTCCCGTGACAATCGTCGTGGGCACCTACGATGCGATGCATCCTGCCTTATCCAGGGGGGGGGGCACTGTTCTGACTCAGTTTAGCATGGCACTGGCACTGTATGGCAAAGTGGGCACTCCACCTGACCCGAATGTTGGGACTGCATGGAATTAACAGAATTGCTGCCTGTGGGCTGTGGGGCAGCTTTTGGCAGGAAAACCAACCAAAACCATCCATTCATTTTGGGAATGTGTGATCCTAAAAGTCAGCATACATTTTGTGGCTGTCACGTCTAATTTGAGGCGAAAATTCAAGGCATCAACCCGGAAGTCCCTCATTAACCACCCCCCCCCCCCTCGCGCACCTTCTGCGAAAAAGGGGCGATCGTCTATCCTTCCCCCTCCCACGCATAACAGGGGACACTATGAACTGAAGAAAGGCCCCACTGATCAGCACAGGTGTTAATGTTACACACACACACACACACACACACACACACACACACACACACACACACACACACACACAACACACACACAGACACAGACACAGACACTCTCTCTCTCTCTCTCTCTCTCTCTCTCTCTCCCCCCCCCCCCTCTCTCTCTCTCTCTCTCTCTCTCTCTCTCTCTCTCTCTCTCTCTCTCTCTCTCTCTCTCTCTCTCTCTCTCTCTCTCTCTCTCTCTCTCTCTCTCTCTCTCTCTCTCTCTCTCTCTCTCTCTCTCTCTCTCTCTCTCTCTCTCTCTCTCTCTCTCTCTCTCTCTCTCTCTCTCTCTCTCTCTCTCTCTCTCTCTCTCTCTCTCTCTCTCTCTCTCTCTCTCTCTCTCTCTCTCTCTCTCTCTGTCTCTGTCTCTCTCTCTCTCTCTCTCTCTCTCTCTCTCTCTCTCTCTCTCATTCGTGCCAGGTGCTGCACAAGGAGCGCGGCGTGGGCGAGTCGAAGGCGGAGTCGGTGAAGGCGGCCGTGTGGGAGCTGAATTCGGCCGTGCACTGCGACGCGCACGCCTGCCAGCTGACCAACCGCAACGCCGTCGACCTCATCGCCCGCTACGACCTCGTCGCCGACTGCAGCGACAACGCCGCCACCAGGTGGCAGCGCCAGTCTACAGATCAATCAACTCAGAAATTGAGCGTCATTTTTTTTAATATTTCCTGTTAAGAGTCAATGTCTGAGAAAATGTAGGAAATCGCGGACACTTTGAAAAAAAAAATAAAATTTGAGCTGAGGGCATGGGGATGTAGAGTAGGGTGGGTCATGCACCCCTGTGTTGGTCAAACCCCCCAACCCCCTCCATTCCAGAGATACAGGCAAAAATGTTCATAAAATTGCCGAAAAATGTGGTTCTGCGTAGGGTCGCACATTTTTAGGTACCACTTCCCACTCGATGCAGGCACCCTATAGGGGGGTATACCGTTGGGTAGGTGAGGGTTGGTGCTCCACCCCCTCCAACCGCTGCCCTTCTCTGAGCTCCCACGATTTTGCTAGATGTGACCAATTCGTTTATTATATGTGACCAATTTATGCAATTTGGATTCGCCCCAACATGCTGAACAATCGATGGAGCGATTCGACGCGGTTTTCAAACCTTCATCTTTTTCAATGTTTATGTACTGTTTCAAAAAAATCTGAAGGTTTGCGAACCGCGTCGAATCGCTCCATCGATTGTTCAGCATGTCGGGGCGAATCCAAATTGCATAGATTGGTCACAAATAATGAACCAGCACACTAGAAAATCAACATTGAAAATTGCGTTTTCAGTGCAAATTGCGAAAATACTCAAACTTTTGTTTATTTGGCTGCCTCTGGCCTCGAAATTTTTGACGAAACTTCTGTCAGTAAATGGTCATATACAGCGGTTTAACATATGTAGAAACTGGAGGGGACATTTATGTTTTGGTAGTAAAATTGCCGATTTATCAAAATTTGGGAACCTCGCTTGCTGTGGATTTTGCCCTCTAGCAAAATCGTGGGAGGTCCCTCACCAACCCTCACCTACCCAACGGTATACCCCCCTATAGGGTGGCTGCATCGAGTGGGAAGTGGTACCTGAAAATGTACGATCCTATGCAGAAACCACATTTTTCATCAATTTACGAACATTTTTGCCTGTATCTCTGGAATGGAGGGGGGTTGGGGGTTTGACCAACACAGGGGTGCCTGACCCACCCTACCCTACATCCCCATGCCCTCAGCTCAAATTTTAGTTTTTTCGAAATGTACCAAATTGGGGTCCATTTCCTACACTTTCTCAGACATTGACTCTTAAGCCCTAACATTAAGCGAAGCCGTGTGAGGATGGAGTGCGAGCAGCTGCAGTGCGTCCATATTGCGTATCCGGAGAGTATCCAGAGTTGAGAGTGCATATCCATATTGCGCGAAATGGGGTCCGCCGTATGGATACGCGTGCTAGTGTGGTCCCATCCCATATCTCCAGGTACTTGGTGAGCGACGCGTGCCTGCTGACGGGCAAGCCGCTGGTGTCTGGGAGCGCTCTGCGCTGGGAGGGCCAATTCACCGTCTACAACGCGACTCCCCAAAGCGCCTGCTATCGGTGAGGCTGCTAGTGCGGCGGCAAAGCAACGAAATTGTATTGGGTGCCACGCCACGTGGCATGCATGCATGTATAGCCTGGTGGCCTGGCCAAGTCAGGCCAGTTCTGTTCAAGAGGCGCGAGGGTTTTTAAGATGCGTGCGAGGTAGGGTCCAGATGGTGGGGAGTGGGCGGGGCCCCTTCCAGTGCCTATCCAGGCAACCCCACCCCAATCCCTCTCGCCGTTACACGCATGCTCTCTCCCCACCCCACTTCTGACTGTCTCCTCGCAGTCGACATTGTCGTCGTCGTTGCCTCGCAGCTGCCTCTATCCCGAGCCCCCGCCGGCGGCGACGGTGACGAACTGCGCGGTGGGCGGGGTGGTGGGCCCGGTGGTGGGTCTGCTGGGCAGTCTGCAGGCGACGGAGGCGCTGAAGCTGGCCGCCGGCCTGCCCACCGCCTTCGACGGCCGCCTCCTCCTCTACGACGGCCTCGGCGGAGAGATGAGGACCGTCCGAGTGCGCGGTCGCCGAGCCGACTGCGCGGCCCCGAGGACGCGAGAGGCACTGGAGAGCTTCGACTACGAGCGCTTCTGCGGCGCCGCCGCCTGCGACAAGGTGCCGGCGCTGAAACTGCTGCCCGACCAGGAGAGGGTCACGGCCAAGGAGGTGCGCTGGATTCGGGATTGGGGACGGGGCGTGGGTGCCGATGCTTGGGGTCTTGCGCCCCCAGATGTCGTCTCTGCTCGCCAGCTCCGAGACGGCGGTGGTGCTGCTCGACTGCCGGGAGGCGCACGAGTTCGCCATCTGCAGTCTGCCCAACTCCGTCAACGTCTCCCTCGAGGCGCTCAAGCGCCACTCTCGCCGGAAGCTCTCGGAAGCACTGCATCTGCATGTCGACGACAACGACAGCGTCCAGAAGACAGTCGTCGCCGTCTGCCTACGCGGCAACGACTCCCAATACGCCGTGGAGATTCTCAAAGACAGGTTCAGGGACCTATGCGAGGAAAAGAGCCTCAGATTCAAGGACCTGAAAGGCGGACTGAAGGCTTGGAGTCGAGACGTCGACCCCGAGTTTCCCGTCTATTGATTCGATTTGAATGATATTCGCATTGTGATGAGTACCTTAAATCTTCTAATAGAGCCCTTCTGTTGTAAATCTGTGCATAGCACTTCTGCCTGTGCCAATTTGCTGCGGGACAGTGTCAGAGGCTAAAACATACCAAATGATGAGGCCATCGTAGCCCATTGTTTAACGCGTGCTTTCGTTGTCAGTTTTGTCCGCGGTACCGAGGGATTTTATAAGAGTGTTTACGGTAGTTGATGCCAGTCCCGCTACTTGCAGTTAGTCAGTGCTGCTCTAGTCGCCGCCACTCCCGTATTTCGCCGTGCATCTGTGCAAACAGAGAAACAGATACAGAAACAGTTCAATTCGACGCATGGGACTGCTGCGCACGCTACCAATCAGTCATCCACGATGCCTATATTGAGCGCTTGATGCTGTAGACATTTTCAGCGATAAAATGCATCCTATATTAGTGCGGTCAGCGTAGAGACACGCGAATTGACATGGCTGACACCGTGCAAAAGCTAGTCGACCGAGTTGTAATGGAGTTCGCGCCACTGGCGACCTTCGTGGCCAAAGAGTGGACGCGCCAACCGCCAGTCGAGAAACAAGAGGCGTGCGTGACTTGATGTGCATTCGACTTTCTTCAACCGCTTACACTTTTATGGCCTTTGAAAAATTTGCAGTCCACTCGCACCCCACCTTCCCAGAACGAATTTCTGGAAGAATTTTCTTTCCCTACATGTTGTAAACTGGCCAAATTACTGAATCGAAGCGAACCACTGAAGCGCGCGTATTAGTGTGCTCTATTGCAGTCCACTGTGGTGTTGCACGCGCAGTGCATCGCCCTGTTCAGGTGCGTGCAAATTATGGGCTCGACAGCGGACACGGCCGTCTTTGCGGCGTGGTCCGTCTGGGCCGAATTGCTCATTTCGGTAGCTGACTATGTGCTTGCTGCTTTTCCTCCAGAAAGACCTCTCCGATAGTGCCCCATAGAATTTTACTTTAGCTGTGACGCTCAAGCACTAGGTGCAAAATGACAGAATTGAAGCATTTGGGACATTTCGATGAGATTAATAAGAGACTGTTGAGTGAATCTCCTCAACAGTTAATCCGACTGAAAACTGCTAAACAGCAGAATCTGTTCCTCCACTGAAATTTCTAGTCCAAAATCGTGAAACCCTCCAAGAAACCCCTTGTAGGGCGAGATGAAACTACATATGACGCATCGGAAGTACTAATTGGAGGTTTTCAATTTATTTTCTCTTAATAATTCTTTTAGTCAATCTTAGTCGTCGTCTTCTCCTACCGCCAAAGGAGAGCGCTGGCGGCTGACGCGGACAAACGTTTCGGCGTTCCCGTGTGCGTGAGTGCGCACGTTGGCTGAGTGGCTAAAATCAGCTCGTAATCAAGATTTGTAAACCCTTCTTCAGACCTCTGAACATGTTGCAAGACAACGACAACCGTCTTCTGTACGTCTGCGGTTTTGGCGTCGCAATTCACAGTCTCTCCAGCACGATTCTGGCCGGAGCGAACCCGTTCGGTCTGACCGTCCCCCCGAGCTTGTCGGGTGGGAATGCATGGATTCTGTACAGCCCATAACGCTAATCTCGAATACGCACGTAAGTCATCCGATTGCGTCTCCAATAGGGCGACAGTTTCACCTGCTCCTTAGCGGGTGCACTACCTTGTGAAGTCTTTGTAGAAGTTCGAGCTAACAAGTTTGAGAACAAATTTGCAGTCAAAATTGCCACTTTTGTAGTGTTTTGAGTCGTATAATATCCAAATTTCTTTGGTGATAGGCGGTATTCCGCGCTATGAAACGCGTTTAGTGCTCATGACCTTCTGGTCGTGCTCGATATACGGCTTCATCTACTACCCTCTCTTCGTTGCGGCGCATTCCACGGACACGGTCTGCACAGTGCTGGGCACCCTTTATACGTGGTTTCTTGCCACGGTCTTCTGCGTCGTCACAGCTCCCTGCAGAGGCATGTCTATGGTATGCATGCAACACCCGTTGTTCCCCACTGGGCTTAGCTTCTTTTGCTATAGACCGCTGAGGTAGGAATTCGCTCCAGGTGGACAATTTCTTCGTCAACATGCACGCGCTGCCGGGCTTCGTATTTTTTCTCGTCCTCTGCGTTGCGTTTCCGTACAAGACGATGAAACTTCTGGCCGACCACCCGCAGGACGCCACCTCCACTTATCAGTACAACTACGTCAGAGCACTGTTCACGCCTCTGATCGCTCAAGAACGCAATCGGTGCTTTCCCTTTGCGCCCCATATTTACAAGTTCGAATAGTGGTGGTGCTTTCAGACTGCAACAGGAGTCAACTTGGAGCGCGCGGCTGAGGCTTTACAGAAAGAAGAAGGGTTTTCGCTACTCGACGAGCATTCTTGCGGCCGTCGCGATGGCTCTCGTGATTGTGTACGAGGTGTGGACAGAGCATTTTGTTCCTGCGTGCGTGCGTGCGCGTCCGTGCGTGCGTGCGCGCGTGCGTGCGTGCGCGCGTGCGTGCGTGCAGCGTGCGTGCATGCGCGCGCTTAGCTCGTTGCACCCTTTCCCGGCACGAATTCCCTTCCAGGTCGCAGCCTTTTTCTACCTGCAACTCCTGATCACGGACCAGACCTTCGGTCCCGCCACCAAGTTCCTGTCGGACTTGAGCGAGGACCTGCCGGAGGACCTGCGCATGCCCTTCGACGCTCCCGCGCCGCTCGTGGCTCGCCTACTGGGCGACGTGCCGCACGCGTGGACGGTGCTCTTCTGGCTGTGCTGCTGCAGTCTGCTCGCTTCCCTGGTCGTGTGCGCAATCGACGTCCTCTTGGTGCTGAAGAACTACCGAAGGCACACACTGCACATCTACGCCGGCGTCTATCGAGATTTCGACCGACCCAACAGGGAGCTGGCAGCCAACACAGTCGTGCGTGTGTCTCTGCCTCGTTTTACCCTTTTGTTGTTTTTTTTTTCATCCATTTGCAGGCCAGCGCCGCCGCCTACGTGGGATATCAGGTCGGCTACGCGGCGTGGGGCTTTTTCATTCAGCTCTACTGCGTGTTCATCGTGGGATTGGGAGTGTCGATTCTTGGAGTGCTCGTCGTTCGCTACAAAATTATGGCGATCACCATCTACCTTGGGCAGAAAGTCACGGGCGCCTTGTAAGCACGCACGCACGCACGCACGCACGCACGCGCAGGCAGGCAGGCACGAACGCACGCACGCGCTCAGGCAGGCAGGCAGGCAGGCACGCACGCACGCACGCGCTCAGGCAGGCAGGCAGGCAGGCAGGCACGCACGCACACAACTTTGTTGTAGACCCGCCCTCTTCTGGGGCTTTCTCATTCTCAAGGGCCAACTCTTCCTCATCACCTTTGTCTTTCTGCGCAAAGACAACGTCGGCAAGCGGGTGCTGTCTATTAACAACAGGTGGCGATGCATTCATTGTCGCGACAGTGACAATTCCGACCCGCTAGGGGAGCCAGCTCTCCAGGATCTGGCTGGCTGACTGGTTCTCATCTCTCACTAGCAGCGGTCAATGATGTGTGACCAGAGAGAGGCCCCCGCGATCAGAGAAGCGGCCCACAAACAAACAAACAAGCAAACGACTGTTGTTCAGACGGCTCTTCTTCAACTTCCAGTACCTGATGGTGTTCGCGAACCTGCCGTTGGGTCTCATGTCCTGCCTCATGCGAGTCATCAGGGCGGTGGTGGTGGGCGTGCTCGTGTTGCCCAGGCTCGACATCAGCACCATCTGCAGACGCTTCGAGAGCATGGATTCCGGTCCGCACAGCGCATGCGTGCTCCCGATTAGTAGAGCATAGCGTACAATCCCCTTTCTCAAACTATGGACTCCTACGATAGGGTAAGGAGAGGTGGAAAGCATGTTGTTGTTGGATTTGGGGCGACGCTGAGTCCGTCAATGGCCATGTAGCATACCCATCTCCATGACGCCTTCCCGTCTCGAGCCGCATAATTAGCCAAAGACTTTCGGAAGAAATCGAGGGCAGCGACGGCACGAGAAAATCCATTGAAAGGGAAGTCCTCGATCTTGTGGATCCATCAAGAATCGAACCCAGGACCGTGCCGGCGCAAGCAATTCTCTGCCACTAGGTCATACGCTAGCCCGGTGGAAAGCATGCTGCCCCTGGGCAGACGCTACGCACGTCGCACCGTGATAATACGTTTTTGCCACGGACGAATTGCGACAGCGCAAGACGCACTTTCAACGCAGGCCACACAGCCTACCTGACGATGCTGCACGTGGAGAACGCGCACACGAATCCCACCATGGTCGTCTTCCTGCGCCTGCTCGCCTTCGCCCTCCAGCACGGCGCCACCGCCTTCGAGTGGCACAGCACGCTCAGCGTCCAGGGTTCGTAGTGCAGGAATCGCACGCGCGCACGCACACACGCTTTTTTCTGAGTGCACACGCTCGCATCCCGCTCCCGCTCTTCTTTGTCATTCCTCCGATAGTGCTTTAGTTGTCCCCTGGTGTGGGCGTTGACCATTCCCCGCTCCAATTGCGCTGTCTGTGGACATCGGATGGCGCATGATAACGTTCCGCATTATTTCTGACGCTACTTTTACATGGCTTGGTGAAATCCGCGGCTTCAGTTGGGGGGGGGGAGGGTTGCCGACCCCCTTTCCTCCAGACTCTTATTATGTTTGTCCTACATCGCAGTGTTTCAGAGGAGATTGGCATGCGGCGGTTCAACGCGTTGCGTCGCGCTCGGAACCGGTGGACGCTGGTGTACACGCTGCTCTGCAATCCGGGTCTCGTCAGCCTCCGCGGCTGGCGCATCAGCAAGCGACTCAAGGCGCTGGAACAAGCCAAAGAAGAGCAGGAAGCGAGTCTTAGCGCAAAGACAAAATTGTTCTCGTAGGCAGTAGTTCCCGTCGTGAAGCATAGAAACAAAACATCATGTCACGCAAATGGCTCGCAAGAGAGAGAGTCTCTCGTCTCTCTTTATTCGACGCCGCCGGGCTAATCAGCCCTGCCCACCTCCGACAGCCTCCGATCCGGCGTCCGAGAGCCTTCGTCGGGCCCTTTGCCTCGCTGGACGTCGGCGAAGACGGCGCCCTTGCACTCCTGAGTGCTCAGGCGGAAGTTGTCGCTTGGCGTTGCTCGCTGGCTCACGTCTTGGGCGTCTGCAACTTCGCGAGCACAACGTTACACCTGACGGTGGTGTGGGCCCGCGCGCAGTGCCCGACGGAGAGAGAACGGTCGAGCAGTTTCGTAGCAGTTCGCCGCTGCTCGTAGTCGGCATCCAGCGAGTTCCGTCATTAAAATTTGCTTCGTTAGGCGCGTCGCTGAAAAGTGCATAGACGGCGCGGCAAAACGCAGCGGCGTCGCTGCCAATTCACAAGCGGTTGTTGCTTGTCGGCCGGCCGGTGAAAATCAATATTCCCCCCGTTGCGTCGTAGCAGCGAGCATGGACGCCTTCCACAACTCGTCGTCGTCGTCGTCGCTGCTGCCTCCTGGGCAAAGCGCGGAGGCGCCGTCGGACGGCTGCTTCGACATGAACGACGCCTTGAGACTGAAGCCGCGGGAGCTGACGACCATCGGCTGGGTGCGGGCGGCGATGTCGGCTCTCTACGCGCTCGTCTTCGCGACGGGCCTTTTCGGCAACCTCCACGTGGTGACGGCCGCGCTGTCGCCCAGGAGGATGCTCAAGCCGCAGAGCATCTTCATCGTCTCCCTCGGCCTCGTCAACCTGTCCACGCTCCTCTTTTCGTTCGCCGTCACGTCCGTCACCAGTTTGACCAAGGCATGGCTCTTCGGATACAGCCTCTGCAAAGTCGAGCCGCTCGTCCAGGTGGGTCACGCGCAGGTCTCTCTCGAGCGAATGAGTGACGCTCGCGCAATCGCAGCCAGCACGCACGCAGCGTGACATCCTTCCAGGGCATGAGTATCGCGTTGTCTACGCTCTCCCTGGCGGCGCTCGCGCTCGATCACCACCTGCTCATAGTGTACCCCGAGAAGAAGCAGATGACCAACCGAGGCGCGATTGCGATCTGCGCGGGCATCTGGCTGCTGTCCTACACGCTAGCCATTCCCTCGGTCCTCAAGCACAAGCTGGTCGGCTTGCAGCTGAACATGAGTGGCTATTACGTACCCATCTGCGGCAGTTTCTGCGTGGCGAAATGGAGCTTGACCGGCGGACAGGTATATGTTAATAGATGTGCATCCGGGCACTACGGGCACCCAATGCGGGCGGACGTGAATGAAAGCGGCTAATTGCAAACAAATTTAAAAACTCTAATCTAATCTAGTCTTTAGAGGTAAACGTAAGACGTAACGTAGATAAACGTAAGATAGGTAAACGGTTTTAGTGGAGCAATTGGATGAACGTCTGTAATCAGGGTGTACGCGGCACAGTACAACCCTAAGAAGCCGTACAACATTCAAAGCAGCCATCTGCAATGCACAAGTGCAAGTGGACCTTGCAGATGCTGCAGTAGACTTGTGTTGTGACTCACTGATTCTCTTTTCACCTACAATGGAAGAGTGGACGTTTCAATGGAAGAGTGGGTACGACACAGGACAAGCGTACACTGCTCATCCTCGGGTAACTGGTGTCTGGGTTTCAACCGCAAACGTCTGACAGTGCTTCTGTCAAGCTGTGAAGTGGCGCCGCTGTCGCTCAGTTCAGCGCTTTGCATGGGCGCAACGTTCATCATCAGTGAACAACAGTCAGTGGAGCTGTACAGTTTTGTTGCAAAGTGCAGCAAATCCTCAGATATTACTTTCTTTGCTCGGCCATTTGCAAAGTGGGGATTGGTTTGCGCACAACTCTACTGCACAGTGTGCGACAAACGTATGACGAGTTGGCATGGCAAGGTGGTAACTCCTATTGTAAAGTTAGCAATTCGTTAACGTTTTGTCGTCTTTGTAAGAGGGTTATGTTTGTGCGCACTCTTACCTAATCACTTTTGCGTCAATCATTTCAGAAGCAAAATGAACAGTAGACACAAAAAAAAAATTATGAGAAGAGTATGGTTTTGGCGAAACGCGCTGGCCACTCATTTTGGCATTAGAAGAGTGGCTTTTGTGTGCTGCTCACTCTTGTTTTCATTTGTCACACTGTTTTAGCGCACTTGCAGAGGAGGCGAGAGCTGCAACTCCCTTTTTAAAACGCTCCAGAGTGCGTCTTTGTGACACGACTTGAGTGACACGCTCTAGGGGTTAAGCATGTGCTTTTCCAGAAATTTTGCTCGAGGACACAAAAATTTTGATTCCAGAGAAAGAAAATTTCGTCCCAGATTGAGGCGAGGCCAATGCTGGTGGTTGCAGATGCGAGTTTCCTTCTAGATCACTGGATTGGAACTTTTCTACAACTATACTAGATCACTAGATTGGAATTGGAACTTTCAATGACTACTAGATCACAAAATTGGAACTACAACTACAACTACAACTATATGAATGGGTATGAATATATCTATGTAGTAGTATATCAAAAATCACATAACTATCAATTTTGTTTCTTGTTGACACTCAGTCTTCTTCTTAATTCGAGCCTTCAATTAGCGCCAATAAAATGACCAGTTGTGTGCTGAAAGATGGGTGATGTCACTGTGATCCAGAGGCAGGGAGTCGTTTTTTAATTTTTACTCTGAGACATTATGGAAAAGTCTGATTATTGCAATTTGAAAATCATGATGTCGAACCAAATAAAATAATAAAAAATAGAAAAAAATTAACTCACTTTCATATGTCCAGCCGTCAGATCCGTCGCTTTTTTTATGATGCCTTGCATTGTCCAAGAGACTTTCTAAAGTGCTTTTGTTATGGTTTCTTTTTGATTATTTTTTCATTGTCCTACAACCTTAGAAGGACCGTTCATTGATTGTGCAGTGTTAAATGTGATTTACCTACAATATGTGAATTATATCACACATAATGCAAGTGCAGTCACTGTTTAAAAGAATCCGTCAGTAAATATTGTGCAATTGTCCAGTGTGACGCACCATCTGGCCAACCTGGAGAAACCTGGAGGCACTCTGGGAGGGTTTCTTCCGAGAATACTGTCTAGTGGCTTACTACTAGAATGCCCGTGTGCGCGGCGCATTGTAGTAGATACGCGAAGTTACAAGCTTTCAAAGTTCATGAACCCGTGATAGATAACTGGGCCACCCAGTACTATTTACTCGCGTCACCCACAAGTTGCTGGCAGTCTTTCAGTGTCTGCCTTCACCGACATTTCACAAAACAAGCAAACTACCGTACATCCATAATACCAATAATATAATTTTGTCTACGCATTACTAATGCGTATCGACAACCGTCGTCTACCGACTCAGCCCCACTCGTCTCGTACTTGACGTGTATGTCTACTTGCAGTTGCACTCACGTGCGCGAGTCCTTGCCTGCCGCGATGGAAGAGGAGTCCACAAGGAGAGAGAAAGAGAGAGAGAGGTTGGTTCACAAAGAGAAGAGAAGAGTGATCGCGAAGTGGAGGCGTGACGGTTTAAAAACCCTCGCCGCCCTGTCGTCGGCGGCGAGGCGCGGCGCGGCGCAGTACCGTAGCGAATCAATCAATGCGGCCGCGCAACACCGCGAGTGTGGTGCGCGCTTGCACGCACGAATTCTGCCTTGTTGTACTTATTTGTGCCTGCCACTGTATTCGAACGGGTATTTTGGCGTCACAGGTGTTTGTTTCTTGTTAAGTCGAGGACGAGGTCGGCGACGAAGCGTGACTGTCTGGCGCCAGCGGCGTCTCTCAGACAGAAGCGCTGATGCGTTGCCGCGTCGCGCTCGCTGACGCCGGAGCGAGCGAGCGAGGCCGCCCGCTCCAGGTTTGCGTTGTGTGCACCGGTGCAACTGTTGTTGTGCGCTGCGACACGGGATTCACAAAGGCGCATTAACAAAATTTGCAGGTTCAATGTGTTGTACTTGTGATTACGGTATCGCATTGGAAAACGGATGTGACATTTATGATCAGTACGGTCGATTACATACCGTAAACCCAATAATTACTTTCCCAGAGGCAAATTTTTTTGTTTGAGCTGCGAGTGCTCAGTTGAAAAGCAACAATGACAAATCTGTAGTGTGCTGCTTCAAAAGCCAAAGGAAGTCAACTAATACTGGGTGTTTTTTTATTCTGCCCACCTGGGATTTTGAATAACTGCCGCATCGTAAGGGCGATTCCTTAATTATTTTGTACGGACATAAACACAGGTTTAGGGAAGGAGATGTCGAAGCAGGGTTGCATAAAAAAAAATTTCAAGTTTTTTTTTTTAAATTAAAAAAAAAATTTTTTTTTTTAAATTGACTTAGGAGCCATCATTGGCGCCAAATACCTGTACCATAAGATACTTTTAGCCTATTAGAGTGTCAAACACAAGTACTAGTGCTTCCCTAAAGCCTTTAGAAGCGTATTTAGCATCGTTTTAGTCAAATGGTGACAAAGCCGCTGCCTCTAAATGGTCGTGTACGGTATCGCACTATGTTGGGAACCAGTTGGGAACCCCAAAAAGAGCTTGGTTTTGGTGCTAATAAGCAAGTTTATGCATGAATAACTACTAATTGTACCATCTAAACACCATTTAAACGCCTTTTTGCCACTCAAAAGCTAAATTTTACCCAAAAACAGAGAAATTTTTTTTTTTAATTTAAAAAAAAAATCCAACTTTTTTTTTTTTAGAAAAAAAAAAATTTTTTTTTTAAAAAAAAAAGTTTTTTTTTTAAATTGAGCAACCCTGTGTCGAAGTTTTTGGAAATTTGACAAACCCCAGCACAAATAACGACTGTTGAAAGTTTGTGCCTGTTTTGAGGGGAAAATCGATGTTTCTATGGCGTTGTATTCGCGCGCCCCTCACTCAACCCAGTGTGACAGGAGGGTGCGTGCTGACTCAAACGTATGGCAAGCCATTCTAAAAGTTTCAACAAGTTTCGTCTACTGACAAGATACCTATGTGTTGTGTATTGCTCTGAGCCAATTTACTACAATACACTATCTTTTTCATGTACTAGAGGCGCGCGCGGCCTTTGGCCACCATGTGTATGTTAAGGAATAAAGCAACTGATTTTGCATATGATGGTCGACATGATCATGCTGTGCAAGCAGGTGCGCGATGGGCGTTCACCCTGTTGACTGTTGGTGGCGCCAAAATTCACTCCTGCTCTGTTGATCGCGATGGGCATTCATTCTGTTGACCGTTGCTTGCACCAAATTCACTCCTGCTCTGTTGATCGTGATGGGCGTTCACCCCGTTGACAGTTGGTGGCGCCAAATTCACTGCTGCTCTGTTGATCGTGATGGGCGTTCACCCCATTGACAGTTGATGGCGCCAAATTCACTGTTCCTCTGTTGATCGTGATGCGCGTTCATCCCGTTGACAGTTGGTGGCGCCAAATTCACTGCTGTCTGTTGATCGTGATGGGCGTTCACTCCGTTGACAGTTGGTGGCGCCTAATTCACTGCTGCTCTGTTGATCGTGATGGGCGTTCACCCCATTGACAGTTGATGGCGCCAAATTCACTGTTCCTTTGTTGATCGTGATGCGCGTTCATCCCGTTGACAGTTGGTGGCGCCAAATTCACTGCTGTCTGTTGATCGTGATGGGCGTTCACTCCGTTGACAGTTGGTGGCGCCTAATTCACTGCTGCTCTGTTGATCGTGATGGGCGTTCACCCCATTGACAGTTGATGGCGCCAAATTCACTGTTCCTCTGTTGATCGTGATGCGCGTTCATCCCGTTGACAGTTGGTGGCGCCAAATTCACTGCTGTCTGTTGATCGTGATGGGCGTTCACCCCGTTGACAGTTGGTGGCGCCAAATTCACTGCTGCTCTGTTGATCGTGATGGGCGTTCACCCCATTGACAGTTGATGGCGCCAAATTCACTGTTCCTCTGTTGATCGTGATGCGCGTTCATCCCGTTGACAGTTGGTGGCGCCAAATTCACTGCTGTCTGTTGATCGTGATGGGCGTTCACTCCGTTGACAGTTGGTGGCGCCAAATTCACTGCTGCTCTGTTGATCGTGATGGGCGTTCACCCCATTGACAGTTGATGGCGCCAAATTCACTGTTCCTCTGTTGATCGTGATGCGCGTTCATCCCGTTGACAGTTGGTGGCGCCAAATTCACTGCTGTCTGTTGATCGTGATGGGCGTTCACCCCGTTGACAGTTGGTGGCGCCAAATTCACTGCTGCTCTGTTGATCGTGATGGGCGTTCACCCCATTGACAGTTGATGGCGCCAAATTCACTGTTCCTCTGTTGATCGTGATGCGCGTTCATCCCGTTGACAGTTGGTGGCGCCAAATTCACTGCTGTCTGTTGATCGTGATGGGCGTTCACTCCGTTGACAGTTGGTGGCGCCTAATTCACTGCTGCTCTGTTGATCGTGATGGGCGTTCACCCCATTGACAGTTGATGGCGCCAAATTCACTGTTCCTCTGTTGAACGTGATGCGCGTACATCCCGTTGACAGTTGTTGGCGCCAAAATCACTGCTGTCAGATGATCGTGATGGGAGTTCCCCCCGGTTTCAGTTGGTGGCGCCCAATTCACTGCTGCGCTTTTTATCTTGATGGGCGTTCACCCCATTGACAGTTGATGGCGCCAAATTCACTGTTCCTCTGTTGATCGTGATGCGCGTTCATCCCGTTGACAGTTGGTGGCGCCAAATTCACTGCTGTCTGTTGATCGTGATGGGCGTTCACTCCGTTGACAGTTGGTGGCGCCTAATTCACTGCTGCTCTGTTGATCGTGATGGGCGTTCACCCCGTTGACAGTTGGTGGCGCCAAATTCACTGCTGCTCTGTTGATCGTGATGGGCGTGCACCCCGTTGACAGAAATTCGCCCAAATTCTGTGCTCCTCTGTGCGTGTACGTGCGTGCGTGTACGTGTGTCGTGTGTGCATGCGGGCGTGTGTGTACGTATGTGCGTGCGTGCGTGCGTGCGTGTACGTGCGTGCGTGTACGTGCGTCGTGTGTGCATGCGGGCGTGTGTGTACGTATGTGCGTGCGTGCGTGTTGACAGTTGACAGTTCGTAGTGCCAAATTCACTGCTGCTCTGTTGATCGTGATGGGTATTCACCCTGTTGACAGTTGCTGGCTCCAAATTCACTGCTGCTCTGTTAATCGCAATGGGCGTTCCACATGGTGGGCAGGATACAATGTACCACACTCACAGTATACATTAGCATAATTATGCGGGCCCCACTTCCTCAATGCGGTTTGTTGAATTTTCAGTCGCTTACAACTCTTGATTGCCTGAACGGATTGTGGCGAATGATAGCTCGAAAGAATCGCCTTCTAGACCGAAATCGAATGAGCCGTCCCGCGTTTTGGTACTCGAACGCGTTAAGACGAATTGTCCAAAAATCTACTTACAAATGCACGTGTATGTGGGTATGTGTGTGGGCAACAAGTAAACTCGCGAACCGCTTGACGTACGTGCACGCAAAGAAACGCACCTATAACAGTCTCAGCGTTGAGCGCATTCAATTTAGCCACCACACGTGCCTGTACATCAAACCGTTCGCGAGTAACACGCGGCACAGCTGTTTATCAGGGTCACCTGTTTATCAGGTCAGCGCGTCAGCGTCTGACGCCTAAAGGCCGATTTATAATCATCCGCGTCCGTCATCCGCGTCCGCCATCCGTCAACGACGGATGATTATAAATCGGGCAGTTTGACGGACGCGGATGACGGACGCGGATGACGGATGGAGTTGGCCAACTTTCAACTTTTGACGGATGACGGACGCGGAAGGGTTGAAAAGGCGCGCGGTCTCGTACGGAAAGCGTGCGCGCGGAAAAAGTTTACGGTACGACGAGTTTACGATTGCGCGCTTAACACCCAAATCTACTATAATGTGTGAAGGGTTTCCACGCGAGACCCAATTCATTTAACACTTGACGGACGAAAAATGACGGATGATTATAAATCGAGCAATTTGCGCGTGACGGACGCGGATGACGGACGGCGGATGGCGGATGACGGACGCGGATGATTATAAATCGGCCTTAATATGTGACCACTTCCTCAATGCGGATTATTGAATCTTTGATCGCCTATAACTTTTGATTGCCTGAACGGATTTTGGCGCGATATGGCGCAAAAGAACCGCCTTCTTCTGGGGCATCGAATGCGCCATCGCGCGTTTTCGTATTCTCGCGCGTTATTGGTAAACTCCAGAAAATGTTTCCTGAAAGCGTCAAGGTGAATATGTGACGCTCTTGTGTTGAAGTCCAGTTTGAAAAAGAGCAGTAGTAAGGCATGTCCCTCTAATTTCTGACCACTTCCACATTGTAGCTGATCAACTTCAGTTTGAACAAACCATGTATAAAATCCGAACCAAACGCAGCAACATGTCACATATTCGGCGTTTTTTGTGTGAGCCATGTCACTCAGTAAAGCCAAGGCACAAACGTCCATCAACTCATATCTCTTCTCTAACAAGACGTTATTATTCCCTTCTGGCATTACACCCAATGACGAACTGTTGGTCCAACGTTTGTGTTGTGCCCCAGCCATTTGTGTAATGCCCTAATGCGTGCGTGCGTGCGTGCGTGGGCGCGTGCGTGCGCGCCGTGCATGCATACGTGTGCATGTGCTTATTTCTCGCATTCAATCTATGTAAATGTCAGCCAGTTCCAGTCGCCGTTATTTTCGCTGCACATTTCCATTGCGGGCGAACACAAAAAAAACCGAATATGTGACGTGTTGCTGTGTTTGGTTCGGATTTTATACATGGTTTGTTCAAACTGAAGTTGATCAGCTACAATGTGGTAGTGGCCAGAAATCAGAGGGGCATGCCTTAATACCGCTCTTTTTCAAACTGGACTTCAACACAAGAGCGTCACATATTCACCTTTTTTTTGCAAGCCTCCAGATAGGTGAGACGTAGAAACTAATCATTTAGGGTGCAAATTTGTTGCCAGGCACTGAACAGACCGGCCAAGTTTCATTCGGATTGGTTGGGGCTCTAGCGAACGGCGGTCCAAAAACTGGGTAGAGAACATGAAAAAAGAAAAAAGACGCTTTCCGGAAACATTTTCTGGAGTCTACCAATAACGCGCGAGAATACGAAAACGCGCGAGATCGCATTCGATGCCCTAGAAGAAGGCGGTTCTTTTGCGCCATAACGCCTTTTGAGTTGAAACTTGCTGTGCAGCATGTCCATGTGGTTGCTATTAGAGTGCACTATTAAAATTGAATTTGCATCCAGTATCCACTACAGTATACCATAGGAGACATTCCTCAATCTCTCAATCATGGCAGCAGCTGTTGAGGTGAAACTTGATGTGCAGCATGTCAAGTGCTTGCAATCTTAGTGCACACCAAGTGCTTGCTATCTTATTCTGCTGCCAAAACTGAATTTTAAAATGTACATGGTGTATCAAACTATATACAACCCCCCTAGGAAAATACTGGTTGGGTGGATTTAGCCAAAATTCAACATTGATGTAGGCCCTGCTCAAGATGGCATAGTGCCCAATCAGGGTGTACGCGGCAGCGTACAACCCTAATATGTGACGACTTCTGCAATGCGGCTTTTTGAATTTTCAGTCGCTCATCACTCTTGATTGCCTGAACGGACTGTGGCGAATGATAGCTCAAAAGAACCGCCTTCTAGACCGGAATCGAATAAGCCGTCCCGCGTTTCGGTACTCGAGCGTATTAACACGAAACTTCCGAAAATGTTCCGAAAAAGTGGTGTTTTTTTTTCCTGTTCTGCACACACTTTTTGGGGCGCCGCTCTGGAACGCCTCAGTCGATTGGGACAAAACTTGGCGTGAGCACGCGGTATATGATGGCAACTTTGTGACCGCAAGAAAAATTTATCTAGGTGCTACGGATCTAGAGTTAAGGCCGATTTAGTAATTTTTTGGAACATAGTCGTTTTTTTTGGCCAAAATGCGACAAGAGTAAAAGTCGAAAAAAAGCCGAGTAAACCCCCAAATGTTATTTGATTTCCGTAAACAGCTTTACAAAGAAAGTCTAAGACGCTTGCATGACATTTGAAATTCTCACCACATAATGAGATATTGGCAACCAAAATTTCGCAAATTTCGACCAAAAAAACTTTGTCAGCTATAGGCGCTTCAACCGTTTGTGGCAGAGCTGTTCTGCAATGACGAAAGTTAATCGTCCGGACCTGGAATAGGTTGCTTTCGACAAATGGCAGCGCTCCTATGCCCATGTCTCGGTCGGCCCCCTTTGAAATGCCATTTTTTGGGTGTTTTGTCCCAAAAGTTTGTCAGCTATAGGCGCTTCAACCGTTTGTCATACAGCTGTGCTGTAATGATGAAACTTACTCGTCTGGACCTGGAATAGGTCACTTTCGAGAATGGGAGCGCTCCGATTTTCATGTTTCGCAGCTCGACCCTCTTGGCGCACCCCCATTTTGGGCAAAATTTGGAACTATGATCGTGCATTATTTTTCATTTCCTGAACGAATTCTGGCGCGTGATAGCTCAAAAGAAGCGCATTCAAAGGGGGAATCGATTAAGTCATAACACGCTTCCATACGCTTGTGCATTCCCGAGAAGTTTTTGGAGATGGCAGGACCCACTCTACATAACAAGCTTCTTGGTTCGTCGCCCATTCGCGCCTGCATCAATTGGACGGAAACCTCGCAGGCATCTATGCTCCACATCAAAAAATGAAATCGCCGGAGGGACTCTTGCTACATGACAGCTATGGTTTACTGGGCACATTTTTCTTTTTACCATGTTCCCTAAATCAAGAGGTCGCTGGTTCGAATCCCAGTAACGCCTGCCTGTGCCTTTGCACGTGTCCCCTTGGAAAACCCATCAGCGTTGCTTTACTGCAGTGTCTCCAGTCCATTCCACATTTTTTGTCTCTTTTCTAGGTTCTTTTACCAGAATTTTGGTAATTTTTTGGGCTAGAAAAAATATTTATAGACGAATGCTCGCTACAGCCCCTGATACATGAAAATGACACATCTGCACACCCGCACGCACGCGCGCGCACGCACGCACGCACGCACGCACGCACGCACGCACGCACGCACGCACACACACGCACGCACGCACGCACAATGTGTACAGTGGTACACGCTTTTCATAAGCTTTATGGTGCAACACTGAGCATGCGTCCGTTCTGGTCTGCTGCTGTGGGTTTGTATGTGTGTGCGTGCGTGAGTTTTTGATTAATCTTTCTTTTACGAAAAAACACTGTATTAAGGAAAATTTTGCAGGTGGCTGCAAAAAAAGGAGAATATGTGACGCTCCTTTAGGCCCAGTTTGAAAAAACGCGGTATTAAAAGTAGCCACTTCATCAGATGATCAACTTCAGTTTGGACAAACCGTGTATAATCGAACCAAGCGCAGCAACACGTCACATATTCGGCGTTTGTTGTGCGAGCCATCGCACACAGCCACAACACTACCACTATCAATCCACCCTCACAAACTCTTTCATCTCTCTGACGATGCGCATTCTCTGACGATTCATTAGGCATCGTATGGATGGACAGGGCACACAGCCAAAGATTCTGCATAAATAATTTCGCTACCCTGCCCATCTTAAATTTTTAATATGTGGCTTGCCCTTACAGTAAGTGATATGCACCATCAATTCACGATCTTGAGTACCAAGTACATTGTATGCCCTACATTCAATCTTCGATTCTCGTTCATCTTTGTTCCGCTTCTGTTAGCCTGTGCCTATGGACGGACGGAACTGCCATCTGTAGACGTCCAGTCAAGGATAAGGCCCGCTCTCGTCTCTGAGTCCAAGGAATGAAAGGCCTCGGTCCTCATGCAGCCTGGACTGCCTTTCCAGTGATCCAAGCGAGCACAACAAACGCCGAATATGTGACGTGTTGCTGCGCTTGGTTCGATTATACACGGTTTGTCCAAACTGAAGTTGATCATCTGATGAAGTGGCTACTTTTAATACCGCGTTTTTTCAAACTGGGCCTAAAGGAGCGTCACATATTCTCCTTTTTTTGCAGCCACCTGCAAAATTTTCCTTAATCTACACAACCTAATCCTCAAAATTGTTGGTTGGTGCCAAAAATGCCAAAAGAAATGCCCAAAGAAATCTTTAGCATCAAACACTTCGCAAAGCAGCAAAGCAAGCACACAGCAAAATCAACCACCCACACACAACCCCCACCCAAAACAACAACCCCCACACAAAACCCCCCCACACCCCCCACACCAAACCAACCAACAACCCCACACAAAATCAACCACCCCCACACCCCCCAACACCAAACCACCACAACCCCCCTTGTTAAATTTTGCTTTTTGTTCATCATTCTGAAACATCCTGTTTGAGCAGATTCTTTGGTGCTGCTGACATCCAACAGCACTTGCCCTTCTGTCCTGCTTCTCCCCTTGATCTTTCCCCCTCCCACCCCCAAGTCTGAGCTGACAGTAGGAGAGACCCCCTCTCCCCCTGTCTGGATCCCCTAGTGCACACAGCTCATTCTGTTGCAATGAGTTATTTGGGTGCAGTTTCTGTGTGCAAAATTCAAACTTGACAACTTTCTCACTCTCCCCAATCCATGTGGCACCTGCATACCAAGTTTTAGCTCAATCCATCTGCTACACAGGCTCATTCCCAGAATCAGCTATTCCTGGTGCTGTTTCTGAGCGCAATTCAAACTGACAGCTTCCCACTCTCCCCACCCCACACACCCCACCCCCCACACACCTTGGGTGCAGTTTCTGTGTGCATAATTCACATTTGTACACAACTTCCCCACTCTCCCCAATCCATGTGGCACCTGCACACCAAGTTTCAGCTCAATCCATCCACTACACAGCTCGTTCTGTTGCAATGAGTTATTTGGGTGCAGTTTCAGTGTGCAAATTCAAATTTCACAACCTCCCTACTCTCCTCAACCCATGTGCCACCTGCACCTCCCTCCCACACTGTACACATTCACATTCCAACTGTACACATTCTAGCTGCCTCCCCCTTCTAGGTCCTCTTTCCAGCTGCCACTGACATCCAACAGCACTCACCCTTCTTTCCTGCTTCTCCCCCTTATCTTTCCCCTCCCCCAAATCTGAGCTGACAGGAGGGGGAGACCCCCCCTCCCTCCCCCTGTCTGGATCCCCTAGTGCACACAGCTCATTCTGTTGCAATGAGTTACTTGGGTGCAGTTTCTGTGTGCAAATTCAAATTTGACAACTTCCCCACTCTCCCCAACCCATGTGGCACCTGCACACCAAGTTTCAGCTCAATCCATCTGCTACACAGCTCATTCTGTTGCAATGAGTTATTTGGGTGCAGTTTCTGTGTGCAAATTCAAATTTGACAACTTCCCCACTCTCACCAACCCATGTGGCACCTGCACACCAAGTTTCAGCTCAATCCATCTGCTACACAGCTCATTCTATTGCAATGAGTTATTTGGGTACATTTTCTGTGTGCAAATTCAAATTTGACAATGTCCCCACTCTCCCCAACCCATGTGCCACCTGCACACCAAGTTTCAGCTCAATCCAACCACTACACAGCTCATTCTGTTGCCATGAGTTATTTGGGTGCAGTTTCTGTGCACATATTCAAATTTGACAACTTCCCCACTCTCCCCAACACATGTGCCACCTGCACACCAAGTTTCAGCTCAATCCATCTGCTACGCAGCTCATTCACTTGCAATGAGTTATTTGGGTGCAGTTTCTGTGCACATATTCAAATTTGACAACTTCCCCACTCTCCCCAACCCATGTGGCACCTGCACACCAAGTTTCAGCTCAATCCAACCACTACACAGCTCATTTTGTTGCAATGAGTTATTTGGGTGCAGTTTCTGAGCCCAAATTTAAACTTGAGAACTGCCCCACTCTCCCCAACCCAGGTGACACCTGCACGCCAAGTTTCAGCTCAATCCATCTGCTACACAGCTCTTTCTGATGCAATGAGTTATTTGGGTGCAGTTTCTGAGCGCAAATTCAAACTTGACAGCTTCCCCACTCTCCCCAACCCATGTGGCACCTGCACACCAAGTTTCAGCTCAATCCATCTGCTACACAGCTCATTCTGTTGCAATGAGTTATTTGGGTGCAGTTTCTGTGTATAAATTTAAATTTGACAACTTCCCCACTCTCCCCAACCCATGTGGCACCTGCACACCAAGTTTCAGCTCAATCCATCCACCACACAGCTCATTATGTTGCAATGAGTTATTTGGGTGCAGTTTCTGTGAGCAAATTCAAATTTGACCACTTTCCCACCATCCCCACCACTAGTGGCACCTGCTCACCAAGTATCAGCTCAATCCACCCACCACACAGCTCATTCTGTGACAATGAGTTATTTGGGTGCAGTTTCTGTATGCAAATTTAAATTTCACCACTTCCCCACCATCCCCACCACTAGTGGCACCTACACACCAAGTATCAGCTCAATCCACACACCACACAGCTCATTCTGTGACAATGAGTTATTTGGGTGCAGTTTCTGTATGCAAATTCAAATTTCACCACTTCCCCACCATCCCCACCACTAGTGGCACCTGCACTCCCAGTCTCAGCTCAATCCCCCTACCACAGCTCATTCTGTCTCAATGAGTTATTTGGGTGCAGTTTCTGTATGCAAATTCAAATTTCACCACTTCCCCACCATCCCCACCACTAGTGGCACCTGCACACCAAGTCTCAGCTCAATCCACCTACCACAGCTCATTCTGTCTCAATGAGTTATTTGGGTGCAGTTTCTGCTTACAAATTCAAATTTGACAACTTCCCCACTCTCCCCACCCCTAGTGGCACCTGCACACCAAGTTTCAGCTCAATCCAACCCAAATAACTCAGCCAAAACATTTCAAAATGCAATCTTTGCTACCCATGTGCTACCCAGGCTTTTGGCTGCTTAGGAAGCATCTAGGATGCTAAGAGAACCATTTCTTGAGCGCAATTTCAAACCCTTTGGCAAACCATTTCAAATTCGGACACACACACACACACGACATTTGGCGATTAGTTTAGTAAGACAAGGTTATTAGAAAAACAACACGTTTTTCTAAATAAAAAATGTGAACATGGGAACCTTTCTGTCACGCGGCGAGTTCATATAAGGACGATAAATTTCGAAATGGTCTGTCCGTCCATCCATCTCTCCATCCATGCAGTTTCAACGGGTTTTCCTTTATGGCTTGACGGATTGGGCCGGATTGGATCGAGCATTCTTAGGACCAATTTGGAGATACACCTTTTTGAGATTTATTCAAAAAAAAGCATAAAAAAATTAAAAAACCTTTAATATTTCTCGGCCCTCAAGCAAAATTTCTGGGAAAACACATGCTTAAGGATAGGGCCCAATCTGGGACGCAAATTTCTGGTCTGGGAGCTAAATTTCTGGGTCCTCAAGCAAAATTTTTGGGTAAATCTGGGAAAACGCAGGGCTAAGGATAGGAGCCAGGTGTGTACAATCTGGCAGGAAAATTTCTGGGTCCAGGAGCAATTTTTACGGAAAAGAACGTGGCTGAAAAGCTGTGTTATTTCCCACACTGGTAAATGCACTATTGCATTCGCCAGTACACGGGACTCTGATCCAGCCACCCACCCACTCCCTTCTGCAAGGGGCTACCCCGCTACATGAGGCAGGGTGCCATAGAGCCAGCGCTGACTCCCTCACGGCCCTGCATTGGGGCGGGGAGAGAGCAGCGTGGATGCATGCCTTTGGGGGCGCATCATCGCTACTAACTGTGGATCACGGCAGAAGACACGGAGGTCCTCCCTCCTGCCTCCTCCATCTGCAATTGCAATGCAGACTTTTGGACAAAAAAGCAAGGTGGTGTAGCATGTGCATTGTAAGTACCATTGTACATTATAGTGCACCTGTGGATGCAAAGCAAGCAATTTATGTATTTGTATGTCCATTCAAGGCTTTTGTGGATGAGGATAGGATATGAAACGTCCTGTACAAGGTATATTTACACTAATAGATGCCACCTTACATGCTATGAACCCTCCTTAATTTAGAAGACTTTATTTTTAATTAAAAGTTAGATTTTTCCAAAAAACCATCTCTAATCGCAATGTACGCATACCTCCGCATGTTGCTCAGCTGAGCCCAGGCGTAAGCCATGAGTGCACGGAACATACAGTTCCCATCGCCAAGACATCACTATCAAGAACAACTGCTCGCCATTGATGGTCATTGGCAGTGGTGGCGCCTCTACATTAGAACAAATTTAGCATATAAATTTTGAAGATAATAAATAAACATCTGCAGAAAATCAGTAAACTCTAGGGAACTTTTCGAGGGCAGATGGTGTGACTAGTCTTTATGTACATAACACCCCCACCCAGTTTAGTTATATCATTCCACCGCAGTGGTTGGGTGGCCAGCCACAGAAGCAATTTGGACTTGTAAATTAAAAACTGGAATTAGACCTGAATTAGGTTGTTTCATGAGACTTGCCCACCAGCCTCGCCAGCCAATGCCCAGCGTGTGACATGGAAGAAGCATGAGTGGGCAACTGCATGCAAAAGTGGCTTCGGTTTGAGTCAGATGACACTTGGAGGTGCCGCCTTGCGTGGCATTTTGCTCAAGAAAGGTCACAATGTCAAGGTCAAAACGGTGTGTACAATGGTAAGCAACGATCTAAACAAACAGAATGTATGTTCAGAAGTGTAGATTCGGGGAAAGATAAGTGGGGGAGAAGCAGGAAAGAAGGGTGAGTGCTGTTGGATGTCAGTGGCAGCTGGAAAGAGGACCTAGAAGGGGGAGGCAGCTAGAATGTGTACAGTTGGAATGTGAATGTGTACAGTGTGGGAGGGAGGTGCAGGTGGCACATGGGTTGAGGAGAGTAGGGAAGTTGTCAAATTTGAATTTGCACACTGAAACTGCACCCAAATAACTCATTGCAACAGAACGAGCTGTGTAGTGGATGGATTGAGCTGAAACTTGGTGTGCAGGTGCCCCATGGATTGGGGAGAGTGGGGAAGTTGTCAAATGTGAATTTGCACACAGAAACTGCACCCAAATAACTCATTGTAACAGAATGAGCTGTGTAGCAGATGGATTGAGCTAAAACTTGGTATGCAGGTGCCACATGGATTGGGGAGAGTGAGAAAGTTGTCAAATTTGAATTTTGCACACAGAAACTGCACCCAAATAACTCATTGCAACAGAATGAGCTGTGTGCACTAGGGGATCCAGACAGGGGGAGAGGGGGTCTCTCCTACTGTCAGCTCAGACTTGGGGGTGGGAGGGGGGGAAAGATCAAGGGGAGAAGCAGGACAGAAGGGCAAGTGCTGTTGGATGTCAGCAGCAGCTGGAAAGAGGACCCAGAAGGGGGAGGCAGCTGCAATGTGTACAGTGGGGGAGGGAGCTGTTGAATGTCAGCAGCAGCTAGAGAGAGGACATAGAAGGGGGGTGCAGTGGGTGAGAGGAAAACTTGAATTACAGGGACAGGGTGGGGGTGAGACTGGCATTCCTCTGATAATGAGAGATGTGAGCCAGTAAGAGTGCCTACATTGAAGCTTGGCAGGGATAGGATAGCATGTGGGAAAGAGAGAGACTGTTATCTAAGCAACAGCTTGGTAGAGGACAACCTGATGAGGAACAGCCTGATATTTGCCAACCTATCAATTGCACAATGGCAAAGGCTTGATGGGTAGCAGCTTGAAAGGTGTAAACTTGATGGGAGTCAGCTTGCAAAAGGACCCTGGTCTATACAACCTAATCCTCAAAATTGTTGGTTGGTTGGTTGGTTGGTTGGTCTGTTAACACGAGTTCAAATTTTAAATTTGCGCCACATTGAAAAGGGGCTAGTAACAGTAAAACAACTAAACCAAAACAAATCAAAACAAACTTAAACCATAACGAAAACGAAACGAAAAGTAAACATGACGTGTGTGTAATAATAATATTGGGGCAGAATGATGTGTGCATTGTAGTGCATTGCAGTACACTGAGCTGGAGAATGATCCCAAACAAAAAATAAATCAGTGTACCGCCCAAATAGGCGAAAGTGGTGAAAGTGTACCGCCCAAAGAGAAAAATTCTCGGTGTCGAAAATCGTCGCTCCTCATGGCCCGTTTTCAGTGCTTGAATCCACTTCCACGCTTCTCCAGCCGCTCCCCGTCGCGGATGGGCAAGAGAGAGTGACGTGGCGCTGCTGGCGAACGGGTTTGCTGTAGCCAGTTCTGCAGTTCTCTTCTCGAAATGGTGCGTTGTTTCTTGCCGAAATTTTCGGTTAAATTTATTCTGACTTTTTTTGTGTTTTAGCTCGTTTTTCGCCGCGCCTTTTCGTCGCTAGCACAGCCGGCCTGCAACCGCGATTTGGTGCGCAACTTCTGCAGTTCTCTTCTCGAAATGGTGCGTTGTTTCTTGCCGAAATGTTCGGTAATGCGCTGATGAGCGTGACGTTTCGATTTTTCCCATCAATTTGTCGATATTTATTTTAAGCCGAATTCAGTGGTTTTGTCCACTTCTTGTCCCCTCCCACAACGGTTCAGGCGCCAGAGAGCGACGACGCAGTGCTCACCGAAGAATCAGCGTCGCCAAAAGCTGATAAGTGTGGGATTTCGATTTTTTTGTCCATCAATTTGTCGATATTTATTTTAAGCCGAATTCAGTGGTTTCGTCCACTTCTTGTCCCCTCCCACCACGGATCAGGCGCCAGAGAGCGACGACGCAGTGCTCACCGAAGAATCAGCGTCGCCAAAAGCTGATAAGTGTGGGATTTCGATTTTTCTTCCTGATTTGTCGATAATAATAATCTTGTCGTTTTTTGCTGCGCCTTTTCGTCGCTAGCACAGCCGGCCTGCAACCGCGATTTGGTGCGCAACTGCTGCAGTTCTTTTCTCGAAATGGTGAGTTGTTCCTTGCCGAAATTTTCGGGGCAAGCCACCGCCCCAGTTACCTGAATGACTGGGGCGCGTCAGCAGCCCCACGTCAGCAGCCCCCAGAAGGGGGGGGGGGCTGAACGTCGTCACGAAGGTGCGCACCGCACAATTTCCAAAGAATCAAGCAGCGCTCGCCGACGAATTCACGGTCGCCAAGAGCTGGTAGGTGTGCAATGTCGACTTTTTTGCCTAGATTTGAGTGCGGTAACCCAAGGAAAACGTAAGAATCTGTCCACTTTGTCCCTGTGGTCGTCCTTCTTTCCTTCTTCTCCCCCCCCCCCCCCTGATCTGTCCCCTCCCTCCCCCAAATCTGAGCTGATGGGAGGTGGAGACCCCCTCTCCATCCTTCTGGATCCGCTAGCGCTTGGGAGGGGCAAACTTACCAACTGGGGGAGCTTTAGGTTGGTTTATTCTGCATTTTCTCGATTCTCGGTGTCGAAATCGCTGTCAAAAATCGGCATCCTTTCTTTCATTCACTTCCAGGCTCCAGCGGCTTCCCATCAGGGGAGGCGCAGAACGTCGACACTAAGGTGCGCACCGCACAACACTTGCAAGGGGTGGGGGGGGGGGCGCAGAACGTCGACACTAAGGTGCGCTCTCGCTCAATTGCAAGGGGGGGGGGGGCTGAACGTCGACATGAACATGTGCACCGCACTGCATTTTCTGTATTATCAGTGTCGAAGTTCGGCAGGGCCCATTTTCAGTGCTTGAATCCACTTCAAGGCTTCTCCAGCCGCTCCCCGTCGTGGATGGGGTAAGAGAGAGCGACGTGGTGCTGCTGGCGAACGAGTTTGCTGTAGCCTAGCTGTGAGAGGTGTGTTTTTCGGCCCCCCCCCCCCCCACCCCCCCCCCCATTTTCCGTATTCTCTTGGGCGAAATTCGACCGGGCCGTCTTCAGTGCTTTCATCCACTTCCAGGCATCTCCAGCTGCTTTCCGTCGTGGACGGGGCAAGAGAGAGCGACGTGGCACTGTTCGCAAACGAGTTCGCTGTAGCCAAGTGCGATTTTGATGCGTGTTCTGGATGCTCAGTGTCGAAAGTCAAATTTCGTCGTTGTTTTGGCCATTGGTAGAACGCTGTTTCTTGAAGTTTTGGACGCGTCCTCACGCCGCCACCTGCTCTTGTTGTTGGATTTGGGGCGACGCTAGGAGGCCGTCAATGGCCCATATAGCCTACCCATCTCCATGACGCCTTCCCGCCTACAGCCGTATAATTAGCGGAAGACTTTCGGAAGAACGCCATCTGTAATCTAGGGCAGCGATGGCACGAGAATGTCATTGCTGTCATTGTCGCCATCAGTGTGTATCTGGTGTAGCGACTGTGGTATTCGCACACATATAAACTTTCAATGATTGTGTTGGATTGTTGGTTAAATATATGTTTGCCAGTTGCTATTTGCCAGTGTCATTGTGTCAAGAATATCTCATTCGTCGTGTATTCAGTTTGCGCAACTGTAGTGGTTCACATTAGTTAGAAAGCATGCCTCGGAGAAAGCAGCAGATGCAAGTGTCATCCGACTCAGATGACACAGAATTTGCTGCACAGCTGGCTACTGCATCTGCCATATCTCGAGCCGAACGCAGACAAGGACAGAGCTCATCCGCACCTTCTGCAAGTGCTGCAAAACAACGTCGACCCACAAGTATGATATTTTCGCAGTTGCATTGCTGCTCTCATGGCTCATACCTGTAACAGTGGCCTGGGGGAGGGTTCACTCACCTCCACATAGAATGCCATCGTCTTCCATCTCCCCAACCTGAAAGCGTTGCAGCACCCCCCCCCCCCACCCAGCTGGGTAGGTGGGCTATCAGGGATTTGCCCTGGCTATGTATAGTTTGTTTGTGTTTTAGATTGGGCGCCACCGACGAGGCTCCAGATCAATGGGCAAGACTTTGACGTTGTGGAGGTACGTGGTGATGGAAATTGCCTCTTCCGGGCGTTGGCGCTCCACGTCTATGGCTCTGCTGAGCGGCACGAGGAGGTGCGTTGGGCAGTGTTGCTGAGGGACATCTGCAAGTTTATTGAATGGGCCATTCCATAGGTGCGCCTACTAGCTGTCAACTACATCGAGGCACAGGAGCAGCATCTCGATGAATCATCTATTGATGGCATTATCAGTGATGTACTGGCTGATGACAAGGATGTGCCGAGTGGCCTCTCTCGAACGCAGCTCTTCGGTTTGGCATCACTGACGTGTGCACTCCATGCATTTATTAGGGGTCCTGAAGTTCCAGCCCGAGCAGTTGCGCAGCTCCGTCAAAGCCGCAACTGGGCAGGCGAGGAGGCGCTGTGGGCGGCGAGCATGGTCTACCAGCTGTGCATTGACGTCATTTCCTGCCGGGATGGCTTTCAGTGGGAGGGTCACTACAGTGCCCAGTCGCCTGTCAGCGCTGTCCGCTTGCGACACGTTGACCAGAACCATTACCAGCTCCTCGTCCCCATGGTCTGTTGCTCTACTCTTTTCTTTCTGACATCGTTTTGTCTGTGGCCATTGCGAGTGCTCCTCCCTCCTCCCCCCCCCCCCCATCGTGTTAGATGGTAAAAATCCTTTAGAAACATTCTGGGGGGGGGGGTGAGAGATTGTGTGTGGGAGGGTAGCACCGCCCCCTGTTGCAGGTATGCAATGACCCCCCTCCATGTTAACTTTTGCCTGTGCTTAGTGCATATATTGTCAAAATTGTGCATCCTCAAAATTGTCTGTTGGTTTGTTGGTTAACACGAGTTCAAATTGGCGCCTTTTGTAGCCAGTTGAATTTGCGCCTTTTTGCGCCTTTTGAACTTGAAACCTTTAAACTTGAACTTTCAAATTGGCGCCTTTTTGCGAAAAACGCTCTAAAAGGATCTGAACCTTGCAGGTCGCGCGTGATAGCAACACATCACCACTGAGCCATAAGGCCTTTGTGTTGCATTGGCAAAAGTCAACCTTTAACCTTAGATGTTGTGACATGTTCTTGGTGTAACAGGTAAAATTTGAATTTGAATGTTGAATAAATGGTAGTATGGATAGATAATGTGTGGCATTGCCAGAAATAATTGCTATGATTTTCCTATTTAGTGTTGGTTAATGAATCTATATATAGTGCATTGATGTTGGATGGATTGAGCTGAAACTTGGTGTGCAGGTGCCACTAGGGGTGGGGATGGTGGGGAAGTAGTCAAATTTGAATTAGTGGACAGAAACTGCACCCAAATAACTCATTGCAACAGAATGAGCTGTGGTTAATAGAATGAACTGAAACTTGGTGTGCAGGTGCCACTAGGGATGGGGACAGTGGGAAAATGGTCTAATTTGAATTTGGATGCAAAAAGTGCACCCAAATAACTCATTGCAACACAATGAGCTGTGGTTAATGGAATGAACTGAAACTTGGTGTACAGCTGCTACAAGGGATGGGGATAGTGGAGAAATGGTCCAATTTGAATTTGCATGCAGAAACTGCACCCAAATAACTCATTGCAGCGCAATGAGCTGTGGTTAATGGAATGAACTGAAACTTGGTGTACAGCTGCTACAAGGGATGGGGATAGTGGGAAAATGGTCCAATTTGAATTTGCATGCAGAAACTGCACCCAAATAACTCATTGCAACAGAATGAGCTGTGGTTATTGGAATGAACTGAAACTTGGTGTACAGCTGCTACAAGGGATGGGGATAGTGGAGAAATGGTCCAATTTGAATTTGCATGCAGAAACTGCACCCAAATAACTCATTGCAACACAATGAGCTGTGGTTAATGGAATGAACTGAAACTTGGTGTACAGCTGCTACAAGGGGATGGGGGGGGGTGGGAAAATGGTCCAATTTGAATTTGCATGCAGAAACTGCACCCAAATAACTCATTGCAGCAGCAAATGAGCTGTGGTTAATGGAATGAACTGAAACTTGGTGTACAGCTGCTACAAGGGATGGGGATAGTGGGAAAATGGTCCAATTTGAATTTGCATGCAGAAACTGCACCCAAATAACTCATTGCAGCAGCAATGAGCGGGGGGGGCCCTGTGGTTAATGGAATGAACTGAAACTTGGTGTGCAGGCTGCTACAAGGGATGGGGATAGTGGGAAAATGGTCCAATTTGAATTTGCACACAGAAACTACACCCAAATAACTCATTGCAACAGCAAGAGCTGTGGCTGATGGAATGAACTGAGACTTGGTGTGCAGCTGCTACTAGGGATTGGGGATAGTAGGAAAATGGTCAAATTTAAATTTGGATGCAGAAAGTGCACCCAAATAACTCATTGCAGCACAATGAGCAGTGGTTAATGGAATGAACTGAAAATTGGTGTGCAGCTGCTACTAGGGATGGGGATAGTAGGAAAATGGTCAAACTTAAATTTGGATGCAGAAAGTGCACCCAAATAACTCATTGCAGCACAATGAGCAGTGGTTAATGGAATGAACTGAAAATTGGTGTGCAGCTGCTACTAGGGATGGGGGTAGTAGGAAAATGGTCAAATTTGAATTTGGATGCAGAAAGTGCACCCAAATAACTCATTGCAGCACAATGAGCTGTGGTTAATGGAATGAACTGAAACTTGGTGTACAGCTGCTACAAGGGATGGGGATAGTGGAAAAATGGTCCAATTTGAATTTGCATGCAGAAACTGCACCCAAATAACTCATTGCAGCACAATGAGCTGTGGTTAATGGAATGAACTGAAACTTGGTGTACAGCTGCTACAAGGGATGGGGATAGTGGGAAAATGGTCCAATTTGAATTTGCACACAGAAACTACACCCAAATAACTCATTGCAACACCAAGAGCTGTGGCTGATGGAATGAACTGAGACTTGGTGTGCAGCTGCTACTAGGGATTGGGACAGTGGGAAAATAGTCAAATTTGAATTTGGGTGCAGAAAGTGCACCAAAATAACTCATTGCAACAGAATGAGCTGTGAAAGATGGATTGAACTGAAACTTGGTGTGCAGCCACCACTAGGGGTGGGGATAGTGGGGAAGTGGTCAAATTTGAATTTGTGTGCAGAAAATGCACCCAAATAACTCATTGCTAGAGAATGAGCTGTGGTAGATGGATTGAACTGAAACTTGGTGTGCAGCCACTGCTAGGGGTGGGGATAGTGGGGAATTGTCAAATTTGAATTTGCATACAGAAACTGCACCCAAATAACTCAATGCAACAGAATGAGCTGTGGTAGTTGGAGCATTGAGCTGAAACTTGGTGTGCAGCTGCCACTAGGGGTGGGGATAGTGGGAAGTGGTCAAATTTGAATTTGCATGCAGAAACTGCACCAAAATAACTCATTGCAACAGAATGAGCTGTGGTAGATGGATTGAACTGAAACTTGGTGTGCCACTAGGGGTGGGGATGGTGGAAAAGTGGTCAAATTTGAATTTGCTCACTTAAACTGCACCCAAATAACTCATTGCAACAGAATGAGCTGTGCTATGGATGGATTGATCTGAAACTTGGTGTGCAGGTGCCACATGGGGTGGGGAAAAGGGGGAAGTTGTCAAATTTGAATTTGCTTGCAGAAACTGCACCCAAATAACTCATTGCAATGGAATGAGCTACATGGTGGATGGATTGAGCTGAAACTTGGTGTGCAGGTGCCACATGGGTGGGGAGTGGGGAAGTTGTCAAATTTGAATTTGCTTGCAGAAACTGCACCCAAATAACTCATTGCAATAGAATGAGCTGCATGGTGGATGGATTGAACTGAAATCCCACAGACCACCATCAGCGCTGGGGCATTGCTGTTGTGAATTATGGGTCATTTTTTTTGAAAACTCTTTCCATTTCCAGCCATATACTCTAAACAGAACAACACATGGCACCTGGGGTGGGGGGAACAACCCCCACTCCCAGTTGCACGTAAGGCTGCAACTCAGGCCCATAGCTGAAAGGACAACACATAAGAGGATCAGTCCTGGAAGGACCAAACCTAAAAGGGGCCAGACCTAACAGTATTAGACCTGAAACAATCAGACCTAAAATGAGCAGACCTGAAACAATCAGACCCAAAACAACAAAACACTGTAATGTGCAGACCTAACCCTGGTCTACACAACCTAATCCTCAAAATTGTTTGTTGGTCTGTTAACACGAGTTCAAATTTTAAATTTGCGCCACATTCAAAACGGGCTAGTAACAGTAAAACAACTAAACCAAAACAAAACAAAACTAAAACTAAACAAATGTAAACCATAACGAAAACGAAAGTAAACATTACGTGTGTGTAGTAATAATATTGTGGCAGAATGATGTGTGCATTGTAGTGCATTGCGGTACACTGAGATGGAGAATGGATGGAATGATCCCAAACAAAAAATTAATCAGTGTACCGCCCAAATAGGCGAAAGTGGTAAAAGTGTACCGCCCAAAGAGAAAAATTCTCGGTGTCGAAAATCGTCGCTCGTCATGGCCCGTTTTCAGTGCTTTCATCCACTTCCAGGCTTCTCCAGCCACTCCTCGTCGCAGATGGGCAAGAGAGAGCGACGTGGCGCTGCTGGCGAACGGGTTTGCTGTAGCCAGTTCTGCAGTTCTCTTCTCGAAATGGTGCGTTGTTTCTTGCCGAAATTTTCGGTTTAATTTATTCCGACTTTTTCTTGTGTTTTAGCTCGTTTGTCGCCGCGCCTTTTCGTCCCGACGTTTCTTGTGTTTTAGCACGTTTTTCGCCACGCCTTTTCGTCGCTAGCGCAGCCGGCCTGCAACCACGATTTCGTGTGCAACTTCTGCAGTTCTCTTCTCGAAATGGTGCATTGTTTTTTGCCGAAATTTTCGGTTGAATTTATTCCGACTTTTCTTGTGTTTTAGCACGTTTTTCGCCGCGCCTTCAGCACCGCGCAGGCATCAGAAGGCGACACAGCAGTGCTCGCCGACGAATTCGCGGTCGCCAAGAGCTGGTAGGTGTGCCATGTCAACTTTTTGCCTAGATTTGTCGAAAATAAGCTTGCGCCCATTTTTAGTGCGCTTTCGTCCACTTCTACTCGTCTCTCATCGCGGGTCAGGCATCTGAGAGCAACACAGCAGTGCTCGCCAAAGAATCAAGCAGCGGTCGCCAAGAGCTGGTAGGTGTGCATGTCGACTTTTTGCCTAGATTTGTCGATAATAAGCTTGCGCCCTTTTTTAGTGCACAGCAGGTCTTCAGCTGCGAGGTGCTGTGCAACTGCAACGCTTTCTCTCGAAATGGTGCGTTGTTTCTGCCGGAATTGTCAGTGATTTTGTTCCGACATTTCTTGCGTTATTTTAGCACGTTCTTCGCTGCGCCTTTTCGTCGCTAGCACAGCCGGCCTGCAGCCGCGATTTGGTGCCCAACTGCTGCAGTTCTTTTCTCGAAATGGTGCTTTGTTTCTTGCCGAAATTTTCTGTAAATTTTCGGGGCAAGCGCCCCAGTTACCTGAATGACTGGGCGCGTCCGCAGCCCCACGTTGGCAGCCCCCAGAAGGGGGGGGGGGGGCGCCGACCCAAAGGCGCACCCACAATTGCAAAAGGGGGGGGGGACGGCGGACGTCGACGCGAAGGTGCGCACGCACAATTGCAAGGGGGGGGGCGGAACGTCGACACGAAGGTGAGCACCGCACAATTGCAAGGGGGGGGGGGGGCGGAACGTCGACACGAAGGTGCGCACCGCACAATTGGGGGGGGGGGAGGCGCGGACGCCGACAAGAAGGTCGCCAAAACTGATGAGCGTGACATTTCGATTTTTTTCTCCATTTGCATTGTTTTAGCCCATTCTTCCGTGCGCCTTCACATCTCCAGCACAGCAGTTCTTCAGTTGTGAGGTGCTGTGCAACTGCCACGGTTTTTCTAGAAATGCTGGGTTGTTTTTGCCTAATTATTGGTTAATTTTGGTAATTGTAGACGTCGCTCCTACACGTCGGCGACCACCAGCGTTTGTCGACAGGCCTCGCTGGCTCGCTCCGACTCGTCGGCGACGCGGCCACCGCCAGCGTTTTCCAGCCTCCTGCTCCTCCACTCGTCGGCGACGCGGTCCGACCGCGCGCGTTTGTCGACAGGCACCGCCCCTCCCCACCACGTTTTCCACCTCCTCTCCTCCGACCGTCCCCCCACCCCACGTTCCACCTCCTCTCCTCCCTCGGCACGCGCCACCGCCACGTTTTCACAGCCCCTCTCTCCCTCGTCCACCCCACCGCCACGTTTGTCACAGGCCTCCTGCTCCTCCACGTCGCCGGCCCCCACATTGTCGACAGGCCTCCTGCTCCTCCACTCGTCGGCGACGCGGTGCGGCGACCGCGCGCGTTTGTCGACAGGCACCCCCCTCCCACTCGCACCACCTTTCCAGCCTCCCTCCTCCCTCGTCCACGCGGCCACCCCAGCGTCGCAGCCTCCTGCTCCTCCGACTCTCGGCACGCGTGCGGCACCCGCGCGTTGTCGACAGGCACCCCTCCTCCACACGTCCACCACCAGCGTTCCAGCCTCCTGCTCCTCCCTGTCGCGACCGCCACCGCCAGCGTTTTCCAGGCCTCCTGCTCCTCCGACTCGTCGGCGACGCGGCCACCGCGGGCGTTTGTCGTGCATTATTTTAGCACGTCTTCGAGGCGCCTTACGCGCACACAGCAGGCCAGCAACCGCGAGGTGGTGCACAAACTCTATGGTTCTTTCTGGAAATGGTGCGTTGTTTTTGGCGAAATTCTCTGTTAATTTTGTTCTGACTTCTCTTTTTTGGCACGTTTTTCGCCACGCCTTTTCGTCCTAGCATAGCTGCCTGCAACCGCAATTTGGTGTGCAACTGCTGCAGTTCTTTTCTCGAAATGGTGCGTTGTTTCTTGCCGAAATTTGCGGTTAATGTTCGAGGCAAGCCACCGCCTTCAAGGCGCCTTCACGTCGCGAGTCAGCAGGCCTGCAACCGCGAGGTGTGCACAACTGAACTCTCGGTTTTCTCGAAATGGTGCGAAATACACCACGTTTGGTAATTGTAGACAGGTCGAAAAATTCTGTAGGGGAGGGCTGGTGAGGGGCAAACTTACCGACTGGCAGGTAGTTTCCCTAAGCCCCCGCCCCAGTTACCTTAGACGATTCCTGGGACTTACTACCCCTGGGGTTTTGATGCGTCAATCGAACGCGGTAATGTGCGCTACGCGACAGCAACGCGGCCGCGTTAGCGCGTATAAATGGAATACTCACTACATAACGTAAACACAAATGGAATACGTACACATATTATTCGTTGTTGCATTGCATTGCAGTACACTGAGCTGTGGTCAATTGGAGAATGAATGGAATGATCCCAAACAAAAAAATAAATCAGTGTACCGCCCAAATAGGCGAAAGTGGTGAAAGTGTACCGCCCAAAGAGGAAAAAACCGAAATTCTGTCTATTTCCAAAAAACGCAACAGACTTAGGCTTAGGCTTCTCTTAGGCTTAGGCTTAGGCTTTCGCTTAGGCTTAGGTTTTCGCTTAGGCTTAGGCTTTTGCTTAGGCTTAGGGTCTGTTGCGTCTGTTGCGTCGTTGCGTCTTTTGTGAATTGCCAAAATCTCCCGTGTCGAAAACCCTCGTAGGGACCGTTTTCAGTGCTTGAATCCACTTCCAGGCTTCTCCAGCCCTCCCCGTCCGGATGCCAGAGAGAGCACGTGCGCTCTCCACGATTTCTGTAGCCAAGCTGTTTTTGGTGGGTTTATTCTCATTTTCTCACTCGGTGTCGAAATCGCTGTCGAAAGTCGGCATCCTTTCTTTCATTCACTTCCAGCCTCCAGCGCTTCCCATGGCGGGCGGGGCAAGAGAGAGGCGACCAGCCTCTCACGACTGAGTTCGATGTAGCCACGCTGTTTTAGGTGGGTTTATTCTGCATTTTCTCGGTTCTCTGTGTCGAAACGCTGTCGAAATTCGGCATCCTTTCTTTCTTCCTCCACTCCAGCCTTCCCCGGCGGGCATGAGGAGAGCGCCAGCCTCTCACGCTGAGTTGATGTAGCATGCTGTTTTAGGCGGTTTATTCCATTTTCTCGGTTCTCATGTTGACCTTCGAAATCTATCCTTTCTTTCTCACTTCAGCCACCTCCCCTCGCCGGGTCATGAGAGAGAGCCCAGGACTCTCACGACTATTTCGATGTACCATCTGTTTTAGGTGGGTTTATTCTGATTTCCCTCTCGTGTCGAAATCGCTTCGAAATTCGCATCCTTTCTTTCATTCACTTCCAGCTCCAGCTTCCCATCAGGGGGAGCGCGACCACACGACCCACAAATCAAGGGGCTGCCTACAATCCCCATTCATGGGCGCTTTCAGAGCCACAACAATTGCAAGGGGGGGGGGGGGGGCGGCAGCGTCATACCTCACTCAATTGCGGGGGGGGGGGGGCGCTCACTCCATTTCTATTCCATTTCTGTCTATCTTCTCTCCTCCAGCCCTGCCCCAGTTACCTGAATGACTGGCGCGTCGGCAGCCCCATGTGGCAGCCCCCAGAAAGGGGGGGGGGAGGGGCTGACGTCGTCACAAAGGTGCACAGTGCGCAATTGCAGGGGGGGGGGGACGGACGTCGACGCGAGGTGTGCAACGCACAATTGAAGGGGGCGGGGGGCGGCGGACGTCGACACGAAGGTGCGCGCACAATTTCAAGGGGGGGGGGGAGGCGCGGAACGCCGACAAGAAGGTCGCCAAGAGCTGATGAGCATACATTTTGATTTTTTTCTCCATTTTCATTGTTTTAGCCCTTCTCGATGCGCCTTCGCGTCCTAGCACAGCAGGTCTTCAGCTGCGAGGTGCCGTGCACTGCCACGTTTCTCTCGAAATGGTGCGTTGTTTTTGCCGAAATTATCAGTGATTTTTCCGACATTTCTTGCGTTATTTTAGCACATTCTTCGATGCGCCTTCGCGTTGCTAGCACAGCAGGTCTTCAGCTGCGAGGTGCCGTGCACTGCCGCTTTTTCACAAAATGGTGCTTGTTTCTGCCGTATTGTCAGTGATTTTGTTCCGACATTTCTTGCGTTATTTTAGCACGTTCTTCGCTGCGCCTTTGTCGCTAGCACAGCCGGCCTGCAGCCGCGATTTGGTGCGCAACTGCTGCAGTTCTTTTCTCGAAATGGTGCGTTGTTTCTTGCCGAAATTTTCGGGGCAAGCCACCGCCCCAGTTACCTGAATGACTGGGCGCTCGAGCCCCACTTGCAGCCCCCAGAAGGGGGGGGGGGGGGGCGCCCACGATCCAATTGCAAAAGGGGGGGGTGCGTCTCAAAGTGCGCACCGCACAATTGCAAGGGGGGGTGGGCGGACGTCGACGTGAAGGTGCGCAACGCACAATTGCAAGGTGGGGGGGGGGGTGGGGCAGATGTCGACACGAAGGTGCGCCGCACAATTGCAAGGTGGGGGGGGGGGGGGGGCGGACGTCCACGAGTGCGCAACGCATAATTGCAAGGTGGGGGGGGGGGGGGCAGACGTCGACACGAGGTGTGCACGCACAATTGCCAGGTGGGGGGGGGGGGGGGGGCGCGTCCACGAAGGTGCGACGACAATTGCCAGGTGGGGGGGGGGGGGTGGGGCGACTCGCACGAGGTGCGCCGCACAATTGCAGGTGGGGGGGGGGGTGGGGCGGAACGTCGCACGAAGGTGCGCACCGCACAATTGCAAAGGGGGGGGGGGAGGCGTGGAACGCCGACAAGAAGGTTGCCAACATGAGCATGACATTTTCTCTATTTGCATTGTTTAGCCCGTTCTTCGATGCGCCTTCCTCCCGCCAGCAGTTCTTCAGTTGTGGGGTGCTGTGCAGCTGCCACGGTTTTTCTAGAAATGGTGGGTTGTTTTTGCCTAAATTATCGGTTAATTCTGTTCCCATTTGCATTATTTTAGCACGTTCTTCAAGGCGTCTTCACGTCGCGAGCACAGCAGGCCTGCACCGCGAGGGGCACAACTGCTACGGTTTTTTCTCGAAATGGTGCGAAATACACCACTTTTGGTAATTGTAGACAGGTCGAAAAATTCTGTAGGGGAGGGCTGGTGCGGGGCAAACTCACCGACTGGCGGGTAGTTTCCCTAAGCCCCCGCCCAGTTACCTGTATGACTGGGGCGCGTCTCCAGCCCCACAGACAATTGGGGGGGGTGGGCTCCGCTTGGGAGAGGGCGGGGCAGGACTAGAGGATCCTGGATGTTCTGACAATGGGAGGGAGAAGATCAAATTTTTGAATCTGGGCTGAGAGGAGGTGGAGACCACCCTCTCCCTCCTTCTGGATCCGCTAGTGCTGTGGAGGGGGGGGGGGCTTACGAACTGGGGGGGCAGCCCCTCCCCCCCAGTAAAATGTATAACTGGGGAACTGGGGCGCGTTGGCAGCCCCACAGACTCAACGAAACCCCTGTGTAGTGTAGTATCGCCAAACTAATCGCCAAATGTCGTCTGTCTTTCTTTCTGTGCGCATGCCACGGGTTTGAAATTGCGCCAAAAAGCGCACCTAGTTTTATTGCATGGATTTCCCTATATACCTACTGGCATGGTGGAGGAGTGTGGTGGATGGATTGAGCTGAAACTTGGTGTGCAGGTGGCACCTGGGTTGGGGAGAGTGGGGAAGTTGTCAAATTTGAATTTGTTTGCAGAAACTGCACCCAAATAACTCTTGCAACAAGATGAGCTGTACAGTAGATGGATTGAGCTGAAACTTGGTGTGCAGGTGGCACCTGGGATGGGGAGAGTGGAAAAGTTGTCCAATTTGAATTTGCATGCAGAAACTGCACCCAAATAACTCTTGCAACAAAATGAGCTGTACAGTAGATGGATTGAGCTGAAACTTGGTGTACAGGTGGCACATGGGATGGGGAGAGTGGGGAAGTTGTCCAATTTGAATTTGCATGCAGAAACTGCACCCAAATAACTCATTGCAACACAGATGAGCTGTACAATAGATGGATTGAACTGAAACTTGGTGTGCAGGTGGCACCTGGGTTGGGAGAGTGGGGAAGTTGTCAAATTTGAATTTGGGTGCAGAAACTGCACCAAAATAACTCATTGCAACAGAATGAGCTGTAAAGTAGATGGATTGAGCTGAAACTTGGTGTGCAGGTGCCACTTGGGTTGGGAAGAGTGGGGAAGTGGTCAAATTTAAATTTGCATGCACAGAAACTGCACTCAAATAACTCATTGCAACAGAATGAGCTGTGTGATGGATGGGTTGAGCTGAAACTTGGTGTGCAGGTGCCACTTGAGGTGGGGATATTGGGAAACTTGTGTGCAGATGCCACCAGGGGTTGGCATAGTGAGGAACTGCACCCAAATAACTCATTGCAACAGAATGAGCTGTGGCAGATGGATTGATCTAAAACAAGGATGGATTGAGCTGAAATTTGGTGTGCAGGTGCCACTATGGGTGGGGATAATGGGAAAGTGGTCAAATTTGAATTTGCTCACAGAAACTGCACCCAAATAACTCATTGCACAAGAATGAGCGTGTGGTTGATGGATTGAACTGAAACTTAGTTTGCAGCTACCTCATGTGGCCTGACAGATGCCACCTGTGTTGGGGGGAAGGCACAAGCCTCCAACTGTTTGATGGGTGCAGCTTAAGGCTGCAACTGAGGCCCATAGCTGAAAGGACAACACATAAGAGGATCAGACTTGACTGACCGAAACAATCAGACCCAAAACAATCAGACCAGAACAATCAGACCCAGAACAACAAAACCTGCAGACCTGACCCTGGTCTACACAACCTAATCCTCAAAATTGTTTGTTGGTCTGTTAACACGAGTTCAAATTTTAAAATTTCGCCACATTCAAAAGGGGCTAGTAACAGTAAAACAACTAAACCAAAACAAAACAAATCTAAACAAATTTAAACCATAACGAAAACGAAAGTAAACATTGCGTGTGTGTAATAATAATATTGGGGCAGAATGATGTGTGCATTGTAGTGCATTGCAGTACACTGAGCTGGAGAATGGATGGAATGATCCCAAACAAAAAATAAATCAGTGTACCGCCCAAATAAGCGAAAGTGGTGGAAGTGTACCGCCCAAAGAGAAAAATTCTCGGTGTCGAAAATCCTCGCTCGTCATGGCCCGTTTTCAGTGCTTGAATCCACTTCCAGGCTTCTCCAGCCGCTCCTCGTCACAGATGGGCAAGAGAGAGCGACGTGGCGCTGCTGGCGAACGGGTTTGCTGTAGCCACTTCTGCAGTTCTCTTCTCGAAATGGTGCGTTGTTTCTTGCCGAAATTTTCGGTTAAATTTATTCCGACTTTTCTTGTGTTTTAGCTCGTTTTTCGCCGCGCCTTCAGCGCGTGCAGGCATCAGAAGGCGACGCAGCAGTGCTCGCCGACGAATTCGCGGTCGCCAAGAGCTGGTAGGTGTGCCATGTTGACTTTTTGCCTAGATTTGTCGAAAATCAGCTTACGCGCATTTTTAGTGCGATTTCGTCCACTTCTACTCGTCTCTCGTTGCGGTTCAGACATCAGAGAGCGACACAGCAGCGATCGCCGACGAATTCACGGTCGCCAAGAGCTGGTAGGTGTGCCATGTCGACTTTTTGCCTAGATTTGTCGAAAATCAGCTTACGCGCATTTTTAGTGCGATTTCGTCCACTTCTACTCGTCTCTCATCGCGGTTCAGACATCAGAGAGCGACACAGCAGCGATCGCCGACGAATTCACGGTCGCCAAGAGCTGGTAGGTGTGCCATGTCGACTTTTTGCCTAGATTTGTCAAAAATCAGCTTACGCATTTTTAGTGCGATTTCGTCCACTTCTACTCGTCTCTCGTTGCGGTTCAGACATCAGAGAGCGACACAGCAGCGATCGCCGACGAATTCACGGTCGCCAAGAGCTGGTAGGTGTGCCATGTCGACTTTTTGCCTAGATTTGTCGAAAATCAGCTTGCGCGCATTTTTAGTGCGATTTCGTCCACTGACAGTCCTCGCTGGCTCGCTCCGACTCGTCGGCGACGCGGTGCGGCGACCGCGCGCGTTTGTCGACAGGCACCGCTGGCTCGCTCCTACACGTCGGCGACCACCAGCGTTTGTCGACAGGCCTCGCTGGCTCGCTCCGACTCGTCGGCGATGCGGCTACCACCAGCGTTTGTCGACAGGCCTCGCTGGCTCGCTCCGACTCGTCGGCGACGCGGTGCGGCGACTGCGCACGTTTGTCGACAGGCACCGCTGCCTCGCTCCTACACGTCGGCGACCACCAGCGTTTGTCGACAGGCCTCGCTGGCTCGCTCCGACTCGTCGGCGATGCGGCTACCACCAGCCTTTGTCGACAGGCCTCGCTGGCTCGCTCCGACTCGTCGGCGATGCGGCTACCACCAGCCTTTGTCGACAGGCCTCGCTGGCTCGCTCCGACTCGTCGGCGATGCGGCTACCACCAGCGTTTGTCGACAGGCCTCGCTGGCTCGCTCCGACTCTTCGGCGACCGCGGACGTTTGTCGACATGCGCCCCTGGCTCGCTCCGACTCGTCGGCGGCCGCGGCGACCGTGGGCGTTTGTCGTGCCTTATTTTATCACGTTCTTTGAGGCGCCTTCACGTCGCTACACACAGCAGGACGTCGACCCGAAGGTGCGCACCGCTCATTTGCAAGGGGGGGGCGGCGGCGGAACGTCGACCCGAAGGTGCGCCCCACTCATTGGCAAGGGGGGGGGGAGGCGGAACGTCGACCCGAAGGTGCGCACCGCTCATTTGCAAGGGGGGGGGGGGGAGGCGGGAACGTCGACCCGAAGGTGCGCACCGCTCATTTGCAAGGGGGGGGGGGAGGCGGGAACGTCGACCCGAAGGTGCGCACCGCTCATTTGCAAGGGGGGGGGAGGCGGAACGTCGACCCGAAGGTGCGCACCGCTCATTTGCAGGGGGGGGGAGGCGGAACCTCGACCCGAAGGTGCGCACCGCTCATTTGCAAGGGGGGGGGAGGCGGAACGTCGACACGAAGGTGCGCACTGCACAATTGCAAAGGGGGGGGGGGCGGAACGTGGACACGAAGGTGCGCACCGCTCATTTGCAAGGGGGGGCGGCGGAACGTCGACCCGAAGGTGCGCACCGCACATTTGCAAGGGGGGGGGGGGGCGGAACGTCGACCCGACGGTGCCCACCGCTCATGTGCAAGGGGGGGGGGAGGCGGAACGTTGACCCGAAGGTGCGCACCGCTCATTTGCAAGGGGGGGGGGGGAGGCGGAACGTCGACCCGAAGGTGCGCACCGCTCATTTGCAAGGGGGGGGGGGAGGCGGAACGTCGACCCGAAGGTGCGCACCGCTCATTTGCAAGGGGGGGGGGAGGCGGAACGTTGACCCGAAGGTGCGCACCGCTCATTTGCAAGGGGGGGGGGGAGGCGGAACGTCGACCCGAAGGTGCGCACCGCTCATTTGCAAGGGGGGGGGGGAGGCGGAACGTCGACCCGAAGGTGCGCACCGCTCATTTGCAAGGGGGGGGGGGAGGCGGAACGTTGACCCGAAGGTGCGCACCGCTCATTTGCAAGGGGGGGGGGGGAGGCGGAACGTCGACCCGAAGGTGCGCACCGCTCATTTGCAAGGGGGGGAGGCGGAACGTCGGCCCGACGGTGCGCACCGCTCTGTTGCCAGGGGGGGGGGGGGAGGCGGAACGTCGATACGAAGGTGCGCACCGCACAATTGCAAAGGGGGGGGGGGGCGGAACGTCGACACGAAGGTGCGCACCGCTCATTTGCAAGGGGGGGGGGGGGCGGGGCGGAACGTCGTTTTCTGTATTCTCGTTGTTGAAATTCGGCAGGGCCCGTTTTCATCCACTTCTTGTCCCCTCCCTTTACAGGTCAGGCGTCAGAGAGTGACGACGCAGTTCCAAGAGCAGGTCGCGAGGTGCTGTGCAACTGCCATGGTTTCTCTAGAAATGGTGCGTTGTTTTTGCCGAATTATCGGTTAGGTAATTTTGTTCCGACATTTCTTGCATTATTTTAGCAAGTTCTTCGAGGCGCCTTCACATCGCTAGCACAGCCCGCCTGCAACCGCGATTTGGTGTGCAACTGCTGCAGTTCGTTTCTTGAAATGGTGCATTGTTTTTTTGCCGATAGTTTCAGTTAATTTCATTTCGACTTTCGGGTGTTTTAGCACATTCTTCGCCGCGCCTTTTCGTCGATAGCACAGCCGGCCTGCAACCGCGAGATGGTGCGCAACTGCTATGAGTTTTTCTCGAAATGGTGCAAAATACACCACTTTTGGTAATTGTAGACAGGTCGAAAAACTTTAGCAAAATTCTGGGGGGGGGGCTGGGGAGGGGCAAACTTACGGACTGGGTGGGGGGGTAGTCTCCCCAACCCCCCCCCAGTTACTTGTATACCTGGGGCGCGTCTGCAGCCCCACAGACTTACTCGGGAGGAGGGATGTGGCCTGGCCCTGGGGGGATGGGAGGGCTAGGCTCGGTGGAGGGCTGGGCAGCACTAGCAGATCCAGGATTTCTGGGTGGGGGCTTTGCACCCTGGGCGTTGGGGGTGGGTAGGGTCAAACCCAGCACCTGGGGGGGGGGGGGGACGACCCCCAGTTACAGGTAAGGCTGTAACTTAGCTGCAACTGGCCCATAGCTGAAAGGACAACACATAAGACTAAGAGGATCAGTCCTGAAAGGACCAAACCTGAAAGGGGCCAGACCTGAAAGTATCAGACCTGAAACAATCAGACCTGAAACAATCAGACCTAAAACAATCAGACCCAAAACAATCATACCCAGAACAACAGAAGAACAAAACACTGCAGACCTGACCCTGGTCTCACCAAACTAATCGCCAAATGTCGTCTGTCTTTCTTTCTGTGCGCATGCCACGGGTTTGAAATTGCGCCAAAATGCGCACCTAGTTTTATTGCATGGATTTCCCTATATACCTACTGGCATGGTGGATGGAGTGTGGTGGATGGATCGAGCTGAAACTTGGTGTGCAGGTGGCACCTGGGTTGGGGAGAGTGGGGAAGTTGTCAAATTTGAATTTGCGCGCAGAAACTGCACCCAAATAACTCTGCAACAAGATGAGCTGTACAGTAGATGGATTGAGCTGAAACTTGGTGTGCAGGTGGCACCTGGGTTGGGGAGAGTGGGGAAGTTGTCAAATTTGAATTTGCGCGCAGAAACTGCACCCAAATAACTCTGCAACAAGATGAGCTGTACAGTAGATGGATTGAGCTGAAACTTGGTGTGCAGGTGGCACCTGGGTTGGGGAGAGTGGGGAAGTTGTCAAATTTGAATTTGCGCGCAGAAACTGCACCCAAATAACTCTGCAACAAGATGAGCTGTACAGTAGATGGATTGAGCTGAAACTTGGTGTGCAGGTGGCACCTGGGTTGGGGAGAGTGGGGAAGTTGTCAAATTTGAATTTGCGCGCAGAAACTGCACCCAAATAACTCTGCAACAAGATGAGCTGTACAGTAGATGGATTGAGCTGAAACTTGGTGTGCAGGTGGCACCTGGGTTGGGGAGAGTGGGGAAGTTGTCAAATTTGAATTTGCGTGCAGAAACTGCACCCAAATAACTCTGCAACAAGATGAGCTGTACAGTAGATGGATTGAGCTGAAACTTGGTGTGCAGGTGGCACCTGGGTTGGGGAGAGTGGGGAAGTTGTCAAATTTGAATTTGCACGCAGAAACTGCACCCAAATAACTCTGCAACAAGATGAGCTGTACAGTAGATGGATTGAGCTGAAACTTGGTGTGCAGGTGGCACCTGGGTTGGGGAGAGTGGGGAAGTTGTCAAATTTGAATTTGCACGCAGAAACTGCACCCAAATAACTCTGCAACAAGATGAGCTGTACAGTAGATGGATTGAGCTGAAACTTGGTGTGCAGGTGGCACCTGGGTTGGGGAGAGTGGGGAAGTTGTCAAATTTGAATTTGCGTGCAGAAACTGCACCCAAATAACTCATTGCAACAGAATGAGCTGTGTAGTGGATGGATTGAGCTAAAACTTGGTGTGCAGGTGCCACTTGGGGTAGGCATGGTGGGCAAGTGGTCAAATTTGAAATTGCTCACAAAAACTGCACCCAAATAACTCATTGCAACAGAATGAGCTGTGTGGTGGATGGATTGAGCTGAAACTTGGTGTGCAGGTGCCACTAGGGGTGGGCATGGTGGGCAAGGGGTCAAATTTGAATTTGCTCACAAAAACTGCACCCAAATAACTCATTGCAAAAAAATGAGTTGTATGCTGGATGGATTGAGTTGAAACTTGGTGTGCAGGTGCCACTAGGGGTGGGCATGATGGGCAAGTTGTCAGATTTAAATTTGCTCACAAAAATGGTCCCAAATAATTCATTGAAACAGAATGAGCTGTGTGGTGTATGGATTGAGCTGAAACTTGGTGTGCAGGTGCCACATGGGTTGGGGAGAGTAGTGAAGTTGCTACATTTGAATTTGCACACAGAAACTGCACCCAAATAGATCATTGCAACATGATGAGCTGTATAGTGGATGGATTGAGCTGAAACTTGGTGTGCAGGTGGCACATGGGTTGGGGAGAGTGGGGAAGTTGTCAAATCTGAATTTGCACACAAAATTGCACCCAAATAACTCATTGCAACAGAATGAGCTGTGTGGTGTATGGATTGAGCTGAAACTTGGTGTGCAGGTGCCACTATGGGTGGGCATGGTCTGCAAGTGGTCAAATTTGAATTTGTGCACAGAAACTGCACCCAAATAACTCATTGCAGCAGGATGGGCTGTATAGTGGATGGATTGAGCTGAAACTTGGTGTGCAGGTGGCACATGGGTTGGGGGGAGTGGTAAAGTTGTCAAATTTGAATTTGTGCACCAAAACTGCACCCAAATAACTCATTGCAAAAAAATGAGTTGTATGCTGGATGGATTGAGTTGAAACTTGGTGTGCAGGTGCCACTAGGGGTGGGCATGGTGGGCAAGGGGTCAAATTTGAATTTGCTCACAAAAACTGCACCCAAATAACTCATTGCAAAAAATGAGTTGTATGCTGGATGGATTGAGTTGAAACTTGGTGTGCAGGTGCCACTAGGGGTGGGCATGATGGGCAAGTGGTCAGATTTGAATTTGCTCACAGAAAATGCACCCAAATAATTCATTGAAACAGAATGAGCTGTGTGGTGTATGGATTGAGCTGAAACTTGGTGTGCAGGTGCCACATGGGTTGGGGAGAGTAGTGAAGTTGTTACATTTGAATTTGCACACAGAAACTGCACCCAAATAGCTCATTGCAACACGATGAGCTGTGTGGTGTATGGATTGAGCTGAAACTTGGTGTGCAGGTGGCACATGAGTTGGGCATGGTGGGCAAGTGGTCAAATTTGAGTTTGCTCACAAAAACTGCACCCAAATAACTCATTGCTACAGAATGAGCTGTGTGGTGGATGGATTGAGCTGAAACTTGGTGTGCAGGTGCCACTTGGGGTAGGCATGGTAGGCAAGTGGTCAAATTTGAAATTGCTCACAGAAACTGCACCCAAATAACTCGTTGCAACACAATGAGCTGTGTGGTGTATGGATTGAGCTGAAACTTGGTGTGCAGGTGCCACTTGAGGTAGGGATGGTGGAAAACTTGCTGTGCAGCTGCCACCAGGGGTAGGGATAGTGGGGAGCTGCACCCAAATAACTTATTGCAACTGAATGAGTTGTGGCAGATGGATTGAACTAAAACAAGGATGGATTGAGCTGAAATTTGGTGCAGGTGCCACTATGGGTGGGGATGATGGGAAAGTGGTCAAATTTAAATTTGCTCAAAAAACTGCACCCAAATAACTCATTGCAAGTGAATGAGCAGTGTGGTTGATCTATTGATATGAAAACTTGGTTTGCAGCTGCCTCCTGTGGCCTGACAGATGCCACCTTATGAATGCACAAGTCTCCAACTGTTTGATGGGTGCAGCTTAAAAGGTGTCAACTTGATGGCAGTCAGCTTGCAAATGGACCCTGGTCTATATTACTAAAGCACAATGTTTGTCTGTCTGTGTGTGTGTGTGTGTGTCTGCAACGCAGCCCAGAGAGTTGTGCTGGATGGATTGAGCTGAAATTTTGCATGAAGCTGCCTTGGCACATTTCACCGTCAAAATAAGAGTGGCACTTCTGAAACTACCGTAATCCGTGAGTTATGCAAATTTCGCATACGTGTTTCATAGAATTTGAGAATTCAGTGTCAATTCTGCTTGGGACATATGTAATCGATCGTGCTGATCAAGAATATCACATCCGTTTTCCAATGCGATACCGTAATCACGAGATACGACACATTGAATATGCAAATTGCGTTTGATCGAATTTGAGAATTCAGTGTCAAATCTGCTTGGGACATATGTAATCGATCGTGCTGATCAAGAATATCACATCCGTTTTCCAATACGATACCGTAATCACGAGATACGACACATTGAATATTCAAATTGCGTTTGATCGAATTTGAGAATTGAGTGTCAATTCTGCTTGGGACATATGTAATCGGCAATGCTGATCACAAATATCACATCCGTTTTCCAATGCGATACCGTAATCGCGCGATACGGCACATTTTTATGCGTACTTCTGATTTAAGTGTTTAGAAAGCAGTTGCACACAGATCAATGGTGTAATGGTTATGGTGTTGTGGTGGTTACTCAGGAGGTCCTGGGATCAAACCTCTCCCATTGATACTTGTTACTTTTTTGCTTATTACTTTTTGTTTTGCAGGTATTCATGCTATCAAGACTTGTTACCAAAGCACATTCTCTGTTTATTCGTTGATTTTCTGCAGTTGGCGATCGATCCATGGCATGCAGCGCGTGCGCCCAGCAGTTTACACAACGTTGCTTCCTAATGCAGTATAAATCATATGCATGCATGCGTGCGTGCGTGGGTGCAGCACACTGCCTTCATGCTTTACGTTGTTCTTACGCGCACGCCTATGGCTCGCTCTACATAAAACATGCAATGCACAATGCTTCTCAAACGCGTGATGCTGCCAGCATTGTCGGCAGCGATGGTGTGAGGGAGAAGTCGACGTCGAGCTCTCGCGCGCAGCGCTTGACCTCATTGAAGAGGAATCGTAGTTGCTGGCGTCTTCATTACTCGCGTCGCATCGCAATCGCAAGAGGATGGTACTGGCGATCAGCAGCCACGGCGCCAACTATTATAGCAGAAGAAACCCTTGTACAACAGGAAACAGCTTGTACCATAACGTCCGAGCCGATGACGCGACTGGTGCCGATGCATGGATGAGACGTAGCGGAAGACGGTGTAATTAGTGGGGTTAAACACCTGTTTAGGGGGGTCGAACATAGTTGGGGGTGAATCGATTAGGGGGTGGACCAATAAATTAGGGGGTCAAACATCTTTTTTAGGGGGGGTTTGCATCTAATTAGGGGGGGGGGTCGAAAATTGGCAGCCTATGTAATTGACCATGCTGGTCACGAATCTCACATTCATTTTCCAATGCGATACTGCAATCACAAGACGCATTGATATGATGTGTGTTGTGCTGGACGGATTGGGCAAGTGTAAGCAAACATGCCGATCAAGAAAATAACCTCATAATTCAAGCCAATAGTAAGCTATTCCAAAGTAAAGCCAATTATTAGGTCCTGCCATAATTAGCCCTGTACAATTACAATGTAGCTGCCTATAGGTAGATTTGAAAAGTTAGACCCAAGGTGGCTAATTAAGGGTTATGGTGTGTCTGCTCAAGATGGTATAGTGCCCAATTTGGACTACAAACAATTGTTGCGCCAGCGTCCACTGTGTCCACTGCATCTGATGAAAATTTTCATAATTTTAGGCTTTGCTTAAGCTTAGTCCAGGCTTATGCTTAGGCATATGTTTATGCTCAGGCTTAGGCTTTACTTAGGGTTTGCTTAAGCTTAGGTTTCACTTGGGCTTTACATTTTCGGACGCAGTGGAGTCGGACGAAACAATTGCGTTTTGCCCCAATTAGTACAATTGAAGGATACTGGTATGTAATGAATAAAGAGTTAAACCAAAAAAGGGAACTTTTCCTGTATTGCAGAAGTGCATTGGTTGCATTGGTTGACTTCCTGTGGCTTTTGCTGCAGCACTTTACAGATTCGCCATTGTTGTTTTTCAACTGAGCATTCACAGCATGATTTTATGACACATTGTATTGATGATGAGTCATCACTGAGGACATGAAAATATTGACATTGAACTACTTTGGAGCACTTTGCAAGCAGGAGTCCTGAGTTGAAGCCGCTAGTATATATATATATATATATATATATATATATATATATATACGTGCGCGCGGCGCATTTGTAAGTAGATAACGCGTCGAAATCCGTTCAGGCAATCAAAAGTTATAGGCGATCGAAAATTCAAAAACCGGCATTGAGAAGTGGGGTCACATATTAGGGTTGTACGCTGACGCGTACACCCTGATTTATAATTATCTCATTGTAATGACGCCCTAAATTGGCCTTACGATCTTCTGACTTTCGCTGCTATACGACCTTTTGACTAAGCCCTGTAGAAATGGTTCAGTCAGTAGACGTCACACTAGTGGCAATTCATTGATTTCGTGGCCCAGCGTGGCAATTTCGCTTAAGGCCAAAACACACGCCTCCGTCCCAGACCGTCCCGTCGCGCGGACGCGCCTATCAAATGCACGGTATCGATTTTCTGCCGGCCAAATTCAGCTGGCTTGAATTTGGCCGGCAGAAAATCGATACCAGCATTTGATAGGCGCGTCCGCGCAACCGAATGGGACGGCACCGGACGGGACGGTCCCGGACGGTGGCGTGTGTTTTGGCCTTTAGTGTAGTGAGAGGGGGCGCGCTCCCTGATAGGTCGCATTGAGGCTGAGCGGCCAATGGTCAGGGCGATTGCGTCAGCAGATTTCCCGTATTGCCCTTATTTGGGCATGTTTGTGTTTTGTGTGTGCGCGCTCCCCATCTTAGTGGCAAAAGCTAAACCATTGTACAATTGTACCATTGTACAGACCTATTTTCTTAGACTTGCGCCTCGCTTAGGCTTAGGCCTAGGCGTTGCTTAGACTTAGGCTCATGTCTCGCGTAGGCTTAGGCTTATGCATTGCTTAGGCTTAGGCTTAGGCATTTCTTAGGCTTATGGACAACGGTACAATGGTTTGCTAACACTACAGCTGCCCAAAAGGTAAGATTTTCTTAGTTTTAGGCTTAGGCTTAGGCTCATATTCTGAACAAATTTTTGCTGCATAACATAAAATCGAAAAAAAGCCAGTGCCATTTGTTTTTGAACAGACTATTTCAGAGGTATACGTAGTTTCGCCTAAAGTTCACAGTTCACTTATCACAAACTACCTGGAGATGCCCCACCTATTCAGAAATATATGCACTTTTGAATACATTTCTAACTTTTCCGTAACTCTCCTTTCCTTGGTCCACTTCTCCTTTAGAAGTCGACCAAGCAAAGCAAAGCAAAGCGAAGCAAGAAGCTACCATCTGCCAATCAGGGAAGAGACGGTGGTGGAGTTCCACAAATTTCGTCATCGGCTTTACAAGTGAACGCATCGAGGTAACTGCGTCAATTGCGAGGGAGAGAGAGAGAGAGAGCTCTCTCCAGGCTCTGGCGCTGGAGGTGTACTTGCGGCGTTCGTTTGCGTCGTACCAGCCCCAACCCCCCCCCCCCCCCAACCCATGTTGCTCGCGGCCACATCACCAACGCCCACGGAGGAGTCGCCACGGTCTCCAGGTGAGCCATGCACGTAGCTAGTTGGTCGACCACACACAGACTACCGTGTGTGGTCGACCACTGTCTATGCTCGCTGTCCGTGGAGCGCGCGAGTGTTTGCAGCGGCTCGGCGCGGAACTACGACCTGATAGAGACAGTGGTGGGCTCGGCGTCAGCGCAGCGTCTCAGTCTCATGGCCGCCTTCGGCGACTTGGAGGAGTTGGAGCAGCGCTTCGACGAGCTGCTCGGCCGAGACACACTCGCCGTCTCCGTCGAAGGCGTCGGCACCGACGACGATGGTGCACCGCTCGCCACCGACGCTCAGGTGCGTCTGCAGGCCAATGTCCCCCCACCCCCACGACCTGGTGTCAGGTTCAAAACTGAGTGAGATTGATGAAAACAAAGTGAAACAAGAGAGACTGCCCCGTGCGCGCATACGCCCCGCTTCTGGGGCAACGCATGGCCTAGTGGTAGAGAATCGACCTCTATCTCTTGCGCACGGTGCTGTGTTCGATTCTCGACGGATCCACTAACGAGGGGGCAGCGGGGAATTGCGTACTGGGAGGGATGAGTACAGGTGGCGGCGGCCGCTCGGTGCGGCGGGCAGCGGGACGCGTCCGAGCCAACGACAGTCGTGTACGTGGCCGTGCGCGTGAGTGGACGCGTCGGCGAGGCGGCGGCGGACGACGGCGCGCTGCTGACTCGGCTCCAGCGCTTCGTCACCGACCGCCGGCCGCTGCTCGAGAGCAAGCGCGTCCGCCGTCTCACGGTGCTGGCGCTGCAAGAGCGCCAGTTTCCCAAGTTCTTCACGTTCCGCGCGAGACTCGACTTTGAGGAGGACAGGATGTACCGGCACCTGGTGCGCTCGCGCGCCTGCGCGTCTGTCTGCCGTTCGCCCAGCCTCTACACCCAGTTGGCGTGCATGCAGGAGCCGGCGCTGGCGTTCCAACTCGAGATCAGTCGCATGAGCAAGTACACGCTCGAGCCCATCGCCGTCGACAACCGTCGTCTGCACGTCTACCTAGGACGCGCGTCCACCGGCGACACCGGCAACTCCGTACGCACGTGCCGGCAGGCCAGAAGCACGCACGGGCACGCAGCTGCACGCAGACATGCATTGCAGGAGACGACGGAGCAGCGTTTCTTCGTGCGCTCCATCATCCGGCACGCGGACCTGGTGTCGAAGGCGGCCTCGTTCGAGTTCATGCGCGACGAGGGCGAACGCGTGCTGCTCGAGGCGATAGAGGCGCTCGAGGTCGCCATACCCTCACATCCCGACGGAGAGAAGACCGACTCCAACCACATCTTCCTCAACTTTATGCCCGCCGTCACCCTCGACCCGCTCAAGGTACTGACTGACCTGCTCTGCCGTACTATGTTCTTGTGCACGGCGCTAGTGTGGGTCTGTTGAGGTGGAGGAGACGGTGCGACAGCTCGTGTGCCGGCACGGCGAGCGTCTTCAGCGCGTGCGCGTTCTCGAGGCGGAGCTGCGCTTCCGCCTGAGGCGGCGCTCCGTGCACCAGCCCATGAACTTTCGCCTCATCGTACGCAACTCCAGCGGCTACCGGCTCGACCTGCACCTCTACCGGTTTGTTTGTTTGTTTGTTTGTTTGTTTGTTTGAATTCAAGGTGGGCTCACCCTTGAGCATGATGGCCCACACCGGAAGTGCAATTCTTTGCTGCATTTGGGCTGCTGCTGAGATGTTTCTTGAAGACTCTCTCACTCTTGTCTCTAGTTGAAGACGCTTGTCCACTCGACGTCAAGTAATTCTAATAAATGGCGCCACGCGCAGGCTGCCTGCGAGATCGGCTACCCTCTGATGATCAAGGCGTCGGAGGGTGGTGGCGGCAAAGGCATCCGCAAGTGTTCATCGCCCGACCAATTCGCTCTGCACTTCAAACAGGTTGGCGCGACGCGTCCTTTCTTAAGCATTCAACGGTGTCGAGTCAACAACGACGGTGGAGTGCGTACGCATACAGCAGTGCAAGCGAGTGGGTGTGCGCTTAGGTGCAAGCGGAGGTGCCCGGCTCGCCCGTATTCCTCATGAAGCTGGCGGAGGAGGCGCGACACCTAGAGGCCCAGCTGCTGGCCGACCGCCACGGCAACGCCATCTCTCTCTTCGGGCGCGACTGCAGCGTCCAGCGCCGACACCAAAAGATTTTCCAGGAGGCGCCCGCCATCGTCGCCCCTCCCGCCGTCTTTGCCGACATGGAGCGCGTCCGTGCCCCTTACCCCCCCCCCACCTCCTCCCTTCGCACCCCGAAATGTTGCGAGCGAGAGAGAAGAGTTGAAATTTTTAGGCGGCTGTTCGTCTCGCGAAGATGGTGGGCTACGTGGGCGCCGGCACGGTCGAGTACCTCTATATGCCCCAGACCAAGCAGTTCTTTTTCTTGGAACTGAACCCAAGCCCCGCCCCGCTTCGGCCACCGTCCAGCTCTCCACCCCCAGCGTCGTCCCATCGACCGTTCGTCCAGCAGTCGATCGGTCGACCGTCCTCTCAACCGCGGACGCCTTGCCTTGCGTTGCACCGGCCGCCGGCTCGAGCGGTTCGTAGCCCCTTGGATAAACTCGCCGCGCGGAGTACTCGTCGCTGTCGTTACAGGCAATCCAAGACTTCGGGCCGTCGGCGGCCAGTGTGATGGTGCAGGACAAGTCCCTGGAGATGTCCTAGACAAAATGGTACAGGCTTGTTCTGCGCCATCAGTCCGGACCCCGACGAGAACCAGCATTTGCCGCCGCTCGGCCGTCCCGGTCGCATTTCCGTGAGCAAAACCCTTTTTTATTGCGCCGTCGTTACAGGCAATCCAAGACCTCGGGCCGTCGGCGGCCGGTGTGATGGCGCAGGACAAGACTCTGGAGATGTCCTAGACAAAATGGTACAGGCTTGTTCTGCGCCATCAGTCCGGACCCCCCGACGAGAAGCAGGAGAACAGCAGCTATCCCAGCAGAATTTTCGTGAGCAAAACCCCTTGTTTTATTTCGTACGTATAAAAACGGTATTGCTACGTATCCGTCGTGGACGGCTGCTCTTCTTTCGGCCGCCGCTTTTGCCGGACGACCCAACAGACGAACGGAGCCGACAGACAGCCGGTGAGCAGACCGGCGACGAAGCCGACCAGCAACGCGGTGCCGACTGCCTGCATTTTGTCCACGCCCAGCCACGCCGCCTCTTCGGCCGGCGCGCTCTCCGTCGTCGGCGCGGGCGCGGGTGCTGAGCAAAAAATGGCGTCCGTCCAGTCGTATTGAAAAGAATGTGCGCGTACAGCCTAACGCGCCAGTGGATCCCGGCAGCGCCCTTTCGACGCCAACTGTTCCGTCCGTCGTCGACGCCATCTCGCCGCCGCTCGCCGATCGACCTAGAACTACCGTATCCCTTACAATGTACCCAGACAACGATACAACCCCCCCTATCTCTCACTCGTCGTCAACGCTTCTGTGGTCGGCTGGGCGGTAGCGTTCGGCTGGGCCAATGCCGTCGGCGCCCTCCTTTCGCCGGCGGTGGCGCTCCTCGTGGCGCGGGCGCTCTGCTCGCGGCTCCCGGTCGGCCCGCCGCTGCCGAATGTCGGCGCCCTGGTCGCGGTGGGGGCCCTGGTCGTGGTCGGCACGCCGCCGGTGGTTGTAGGCGTGCTAGTCGTAGTTGGCGCTCCGGTCGTGGTCAGCGCGTTGCTCGTGGTCCGCCCGCCGGCGGTCGTTGTCTCAACTGAACGCGTTTCCATCAATAAAAGTCGATATAAAGCACAATAAATAAATTACCGTCCACGATCTCTCCTTCGCCGCTGCTCTCTTCGTCGTTCTCGCAGGCTCTCTCGTCCGCCTTGACGACGACGCTGCTTCTCAGCGCCGCTTCGCACCGCAGCAGGGAGCACGCCGCTCGGTCGGTCAACTGGCGCGCTCTCCTCGCGTCCACCACTCGCAGCCGGGGCGCCGCGCCCATCCCCGCGCAGTCGACGCCGATCACCTCGGAGTGACGCAGGTTGATTACCAACGCCTTTTCGGCTTTCTTCCACAGCTGTTTGCCAAAGAAGAACGGCTCGCGCTCCTTTGCGCAGGAAAACACCCCGTTTTCGGGGTTCAGCTCGCAATCGATGCTCGTCGCCGCGGTGCCGACGACGCACCACGCGATGATTGCTACCAACATTTTTCCTTTCTTATTTTTCGTTTGCCCAGTCGCCGAACAGTAGAGCGGAGGGCGCGCTAGCGGTCGCGCGCAGCGCGAGCGAGAGCGCGCGCTGCGCGCGGCTGAGACCACGCCCATTTTCGGCTAATGGACATGGCCGCCTGTCGCCTGCCTTTGAACGCAAACCGAATAAACTCTAAGTAACTCTATGTACGCTAGTACGTTACATATACCGTATACACAAAAGATTAGTTTCATAATACAGTAGATTGGTAGAAAATGTCAAAATTTGCATACAGTACATTGAAGAGCCGTTTGAAATCTCGCGTCTTCACTAAAAAGTTGGTTTCTGTGTCCTTGCCCCTCCGCCTCGTCTTAATTCTCAGAAGAAAAAAAAGAAAATAAAATTTTCAAGTAGAACATGTACAAGAAGAGAGGTAAATTTTTTTCTCGATTTGTCGACGGGGTCGTATTCGCGTCGTTTGTTCGGATTTTAAGTCAGGGAGCTGTGCCGACGCGTCGAGCGTCGACGCCGAGTCGAGTGCGAGCTCTTCGCCTCGCCCAACGTGCCGTCGTCGCTCGCCAAAATGGTGAAGATCACGTGTCGGCGCGAGAAGCTGCACGACGCCGACAAGAAGGACGTGGCCGTCTTCGAGCGCCGTCTGCTCGACGCGTTCCCCAACGCCAAGCGCGTCTACCAGTCCGAGTGCTGTCGCGTCGACTGCCGACCCGTCGGCAGCTCCTGCGTCTGCCCCGTCGACTTGGCTCTCGAGGCGGCCCGCGGCGCCCGGGAGGGCATCGAGGCGGCCGAGTCGGCCGTGGAAGCGGCGGCGGACGGCTCGTCGTCGATCCACCGCAGTATTGTCGCCGGCGTGTCGGTGGTGACGACGGGCGTCTTCTGGCTGCTCACCTTCTACGGCGTCTTTAGAGCGCGCCAGTGGAGGAAGACTCGTCGCGCCCGCCAACGCCTGGAGGTTCTGCGACGCGTCCGTGGAATTTGGTGAGGAGGGGAACGCGTAGCAGGCGGCGGCGCGGTCGGCTGTAGCGTTACCGTCGCCTAGCTCTCCGGCGGCGGCCGCCCAGCTGGTGGAGGAGGTGTTGGAGAACCCGGACCGACCGGTCCGCATCGCGGGGCAGGAGGGCCGCCGACAGCGGCCGACGGCGCCGCCCCCCCACCCTCCGGAGACGGCCGTCTAGAGAAAGAAGAAAAAAAAGAAAAAAAAATTGGTGAAATTTAGGATTTTTTTTTTGATATTTGGGTGCGCAATTTTTTTTTGTTGACAATAAAACGGTGTGTTGAAGGATGCGGTTTTTATTCATTATTGGCCTATTTAACCCCCTCTACCGTAGAGTCGACGTCACTTTCACCATGTTTGGCTTTGCTTTTCCCTCTTCTTCGTCTCGGCTAGCGCCTACGTGGAGTATTTTCCAGGGTGCTATCACGGCCTAGATTGGTCCCCCTTGTGCGTTTCGGCGGAAGTCGATCCTCTGTCCGCCTCCCAAAGGAGGCTTGTAGAAGGCCAACTGAACGCCCTGTCGAAACTCGTCTCGTCCGAGGAGCAGAGCGACGCCTGCCGAAAACAGGCGGCGATTTTGGTGCTGTCGACGGACCGTCATCCGAATTGCTCTTCCGTCGCCGATTACGTCTACGATTTCATTCGAAACGAAGCAAAGTATGCGTAAATTTTTGGGGGAAAGAAACAACGCGCAAAGAAAGTTTAGTTGCCGAAAGCTCGTTGTTCTCTCTCGCTGTCCGGCGGAAGGAGAGGGCGGCTTTCGCGTCCGCGGATTGCCCTCCGACGTCGACGTCGACGCCGCGTTGGCTTACTCCAAGAGTTACGTGGTCGACGGCGCTAACGAGTTCAATGTGCTCATTCGATTTCTGAGAGACGTGGAGAAAGCGTGGACGTCTCGCCCGGTCGTCGCGTCGTCCGCCTCGACTCTCTGCCCCTGCCCCTGCCCGCCAGCTTCCGTCGTCGACCGTTGACTGGCGCCCGTTTATCGCAGGCGCGCTCACTCTTTTGACGTTTGGCTCAACGGCTTCTTCGTCTTCCTCTTGTCGGCCGGTTTCGCCGCTCTGTATTTCCTGAGTAGATACGGTAACGCGTTTATTTAAAAAATATTAACGATTAATACTCTTGTTTTGTTCAGTGGATGGAAGCCACGTTACTAGAAGGTACGAGCCCGTCGTCGCCTTGTCGGAAGTCCGTCGACCTCGTGACGTGGAACAAGGGGATTCCGTCGACCGAGCGGCTCCCTCAACGCCTCCGTCCTCCGCCTGCCGTTCCCCTACCACCCTGCTGCGCTGGCTAGTGTACCGCTTGGTCGCCCAACCTCTGGACGACGGTCGCTCTCGCGCGTTGGCGCTCAGAGCTTTGGCGTTTTGCCTTTTGGCGGGCGGCCTCTACGTCTTGGTGTCGTACGTGGGGCGCGTCGAGGTAACGTGCGACCCTTCCCCCCTCTCCTCCCTCCCTCCCCCCCTTCCCCCTCCTCCGACAATGTCTCCTCCCTCCTCGTCCCTCTCCGATGAGGACAAAAGCGAATTGCTGCGGGAATGGATGGAGGGCGAAGCTCGCTTCTCCGGCGCCCGTCGTTTTGCCTCATTCGCTCGTCGCCGTTTTCCTCAAGCTTCCGCTAACGAATTGACCGAATTCGTGTCTCGTTACGCTCCGTACGTTGATTTCAAAGAGTTATCGCAACGTCGACGACCCCAGAAACTAAAGAATTACGAAGCCAGACGTTCGTTCAATTTTCGTCGAAAAATTGGCGCTAGCGTTGCGGTGGACACTATGCACTACGGCGCCGCTTCCGTTCTCGTGTTCGTAGACATGTATAGTCGACGCGTGGCTCTGTTCCCCCTTCGCGGCGCGACGGCCGACAAGGTTGCTCAAAAGATACGCGAAGTTCGGCAGCGTTGGAATAATCTAGAGATACTTTATTCTGGTGCGTTCTATTTTACGTTGTCGCTTTTTGCTTACAATATACGCGCGCTTGGTGCGTCGTTCGTTTTTTTTGCGGCTGATTTGAAAGCATGCGTCCACGCGCCCGTGCGCCCTGGTATATTTCGGCAAATAATCTGGGCGCATATAGTGCGCGGGCGCGTCCGAGCGCATGTTTTCCTAATTGCCCCCTTTTTTTTAGATCGTGGTACCGAGTTCAAGAATGCAACCATCGCCAAACTGGCCTCCGAATTGGGGTTTCGTCAAGTGTTCACTAACCCCACTCAGACCCAAAAGACCGCCTTTGCCAAACGCGTCATACGGACGCTGCGCACTATGATTGGTCGCGCAAAATCGGCCGGCCGATTTCGCAACGTTTTCGAATTCGCTCCCCTGGCCGAAGGATCTATGAATAGCGTCAGGACTCGCTCTACCGGACTGGTCGAGGCGGAAACCACTGGTAAGTGATTTATTGCCAGGCCGTTCCGCCTCGTTGACGACGCCCTTCCCGTTGCAGACGCCGACGCCGACGCTCTATTGACCAGAGAAAGGCGACTGCGAGCCGCTTCGCGAGCCTCTCGCGGTCCCCTGGTGGCCCCATTGTTCTCGGTCGGTCGTCTAGTGCGCCTGGCGGATCCCAAAAGGCCCACTTCCGCCAAGTCCGACGTCCAACGCTACGATAGGAGGCTGTTCCGCGTGTCGGCCGTGAGGAAGGACTTGCCCGTTGCCTCGTATCGATTGGCCGACGCCTCGACCGGCGAGTCGCTGGGCCCCTTCTACGTTGGAGAGGAGAAGCTGACCGCCGCCGCCTCCTCGCGATGAGCGGCAACCCGTTTGGGAGCGACAGTCTTTTCGTCAGGCTGACTCGACCCCCCGTCTTCGGAGGCGCGTTTTGGGACTTTCGCTACACGGACCTGCCTCTGACGCCCCGCGGCGGCCCCGGCGCCGGTCCTTCCCTCAAGTCCGGGGGCTGGGAGATGGCCCTCAGCCAACTCAACGTGATGGGCCACGTTCCGTCCCTGTTTCCGGCGCACTCCGTTCGCTACACTATGGATTCGTCCTCCGGCACCTGGCGCACCGCCTCTGTGCCTCCGCTCGTCTACGACACCCCTTCCTCCCTGGCGCGCCAGATCATGACGTTCTATCCCGAGGACCTGACCGTGGAGGGCGGGTTTACGCTGCGGAAGTTGGACGACGCCTTTGATCTGTCCGCCAACGACGGTGTTCTCGCCATTCTGGACGAGCAGCTGGAGAGAATCTTTGATCTGGGAGAATCGGGTGAGCTATGCTATGGTAGCTATAGCTAGAAGCTAAAGGCGCTATGGGTAATGCCGCGCGCCCAGGCGTTGGCCAGCCGTCTCGTCGACCCAATCTCGTCAGCGTGGAAATCGACGCGTGCACGGAGACCCTCCTGGTGGATGGCGTGACGCTCTGCCTGGGCGTGTTCGACCTGTCCGACACCGACCCGGCCGTCAGACCCGACCGTCTGGACTTCTTTGACGTTCTGAGCCCGGATCTGTCCAGCCTCGCCCTCCGCCTTCGATGGGTCGCTCCGGAAGCCGACAATCGTCTGGTTGAAGTTCTGCGCCCCGGCGAACCTCCTCAATTCGTGCTGCAACTGAAACTGCGCCGGCGATTACCCGCGTTCTTTTGACTTCCGTGGTCGGTGCGAATAGAATTGGCGAATACCAAATACGCGTGCGTGTTTTCCCATTTGCCGAAGCCTATATATAGTTTGAGTGACGTGGCATTGCGTCAGATTTTCGCTATGAGTAGCGGTGGACTGGTTGGGGGCCTCGTTCGCCAACGCAGGCGCGAGAAGAAATCGGTCGCTGTCGGAGAGGGTTCCAAAGTTGACTTGGAACTTTTGGATTACCCCAATCCAGAGGTGCAGCGCTCCAGAGCCGCGGTCGTCTCCACGATCCCGTCCTCGGCGGTGGGCGGGGGTAGGCGCCGGAAGAGCGTAAAGCCTCGTCAGCGGAAGCCCTCCGCTCGTCGTCGGGCCTCCGGCAAGAAGAGCGCCACCGCTTCCAAGAAAGCCGCCAAGCGCCCCGCTCGCGCAAAGGGCGGAAAGTCGGCCCCCGGGCGCGTCGTTCGATCAACAAGAAGCGAGTCGTCAGGAAGAAGAAGAAGATCTGCGACCTAGTGTGTGGCATCTGAACCCGACCACCATGGGCGACAAAACTGCCAAAACGAATTGGTTTCAAACCGCTCCGCCCGTCAAGGGCGACGTCTTGGAGACTGTGTCGCTGGAGCAGCCCGACGACAGTCTCGATTTAAAGTCCGAATTAATGAGTTTTACCATGCCCCCCTCCGCTACCATGGTCACCAACTGCAAGATGGCGCTCGTATTCAAACTGAAAATCCGTCTGAAAGACAAGCCCGCTACCACCGCCACGGACGGTCGAGTCGCCCTGCCCTGCTCCGCCCCCTCGACTCTATTCAAGTCCATGACGGCAAAGCTGAATGAGCAGACGGTGCTTTACACCAACGCCCACCACTTGGAACATTTCGTAAGGTCCCGCCTACTGACGTCGGACGCGCAGAAGGCCTACGCCCGCGAGGCCCTGTTTTACTTCCCGGATGCCCCCGGTCACGTCGACGACACGACCGCGGCCGACAACCCCGGGTTCGAGGAGCGCTTCGTCCTCGGCGCCAACGGCGCTGTGCTGGAGCTGATGATGCCCGTCGAGCTCCCTTTCCTGGGGGGCGTCAGCTTCCTGCCTTGGGGCACCCGCCTGACCCTGGTTCTCGTCAACGCTTCCGACAAGCTGAGGCTGCACGCGGATGACGACGGCGCCTCCAGGGAGCCCGCGGTCGAGTTCGTCGACGCTCGACTGCTGCTTTTTCGCCACTTGCTGCGCGAGGAGCTGCGCATGTCTCTGCACCGCAGTCTCAGTTCCGTCGGCTCCGCCAGCTGGTTCTTCACGCGCATGGAGACGAGAGGACCGCTCAGTCTGCCCACGGGCGAGCGAGCATTCGAATTGGAGGTACTTGCCCCCCCCCCTCGCAGCCTCCTCTTAATAATTTTAGAAATTTTTTAGATTTCAAACGGCCGCAAACCGGATGTTTTGCTTCTGCTGATCCAAGAGACGAGCGTCGTCAATGGCGAATATAAAAAGAATTCATTCAAGTTCCTGCTGGCTAACGTGTCTAAGCTCGTGGTTCAGCACGAGAGCCACTTTTGGCCCAAAAGTCTGCTAGAACGCGACTTTTCGGCCAAACTGGTCGGTCGACGCGGCCAGCGTTACGTCCTGCCCTACCTGCGCTTGCTGGACGCCCTGGGCTTTAAGGTGCCAAGACCGCTCGCTCTTCAACGCACCCCCCCCCCCCTCCGTTTTCAGAACCGCTTCGACGCCTTCGTGGGCGACTTCACCGCGACGCACTTCACGGAAGACCTGACGGTTTTCGGCGGCGGCCTGGTGATTGACGACCTGCCCCCCTCCGAAGATGGCTACGTAGAAGAAGTGCGGGTGGGCCGACTCAGCGTCCACTTCGAGCTGTCAGCGCCGCTGACGACGCACCACTCTCTCTGGGCTATTGGTTTTTTCGCCGACAGGGTTTCCATGTCGAGCCAATACGTTTACTCCACTAGTTATGTGCCCGGCACGTTTTAGCCCCCCCCCCATTCCCTCCGCTCTACGCGACGTGATTAGGCGCGCGCCCGTGTGCTTTGAAGAATAAAAAATCCGAATTCGCCTCAGGTTGGGAGCCGCCTATGCTGGGCGAGGAGTTACGTCTGTGTCTTTCTCGACTGTGCAGCGGCGCCGCGGTCGCTCTGGCCAGCGACTGGCGTGACTTGGTTCGACACAGGTTGGAACGAGACGTTCGGATCGTGGCGCTGCTCAAGGACCAGTGTCACTGGACCCTGACGCTGTTTCGCGGCGCCGACGCGCTCTATTTTGACTCCCTGGGAGACGCGCCGTCGCCGGCCGTCGCCGACGCGCTCGACAGGCTCTCGAGCATTTCCGGGGGGGACTGGTTTCGCAACAGCGTCGCTCTGCAAGGAGAGGGTCGCGACACTTGCGGGTTCTGGGTCGCTTACGTCGCGGCCGTGTCGCACGACGACTGCCGCCCCATGGAGACCGCCGTCTCTGGTCTGCTCGACTCGCCTCTGACCCGGGACCCAGCCGGAGCGTTCGACGCGGCCGTCTGCCGCTGGTGTCTGCGCCGACTGTATGAACGCTGACTGCTTTGAGCTGCTGGAATTCAAGCTGCGCTGAGGCGTCGTCATCGTCGCGGGGTTTGTTCCGACCGCTCGTCGTCGGCGGGTGCGCGCCCATCCCTGCTCGTTTCAGCCCTACTAACAGCGGCAAGAGCTATCTAGTGTCGTCGATTTTGTCAAATTTTCAAAAATTTTGCGCGGTCGATTCCGAGCCCGCCTTCATCTGCGTTGTTTACAGAAAGTTTCAAGAGTTTTACTCCAAGTTGGCCGAGCGCTCGGCGGCCAGCGGTGGCCGTCAGACGGTCAAATTCCTGTCGCACGTGTCCCGGGAGCTCGCCGACTGCGACTTTTATTCGAAAACCGGTCCGAACGTTCTCTGGGTAAGCGTCCCCGGCCGACCGCCTGTTTTCGTCGACGCGCCGCCTCATTCAGATTGACGACGCCCAGAATTTCATAACCGACAAAGACAACAGAGAAACTCTGGTCGAGATCGCTAGCGTTGTGTCCCACCACGCCAACGTGTTCGTCTTTTTCGGTGTGTCCATTCCTGTGCGCGCGGGGCATTCTGCCGCTCGCGTTCGGGGGGAGGGGGGCGAGCGCGTGCGTGTGTGTGTGTGCGCGCGCGCGCGCGCGCGTGCGTGCGTGTGTGTGTGCGCGTGCGTGCGTGTGCGTGTGTGTGTGCGCGTGTGCGTGTGCGTGTGTGTGTATGTGTGTGTGTGCGCGCGTGTGTGCGCGTGCGGTGCCCGTGCCCGCGCGTGCGCCAACGCGCGCGCGCGCCCGTGCCCACGCGCGCAATCCGCCGCGCGCTCGCCTACAACGCGTTCGATTTCAGTGCTGCAAGATTTGCACAACGGCGGAGCGGCCTGGTCGGCCATAAAGAAGAACGCGTCGTACATCTGCCTTTTCTGGCCCTTGTCCGACGGCCAGTGCTCGACGCTGCAGAGAGAGTACTTCTCCGGCAAGCACGGTTTTGTGAGCGACGCCTTCCGAGTGGCTCGTCAGAAGGGACTCAGGCGAGTGGCGACCGCCGCGATGACGACGCTTCGCGAATTCGCTCGTTCAGGTACCTTTTGATCGACTGCGCCGCCGAGCCGAGGCTGCGCTGCCGCCTGGCCATTACTCCACAAGAAGGTGATTGGCGCGCTCGCGTACGTCGGCGCGCAACTAAGGCAACTATTCGCGCAGGCGCCTGCGTCGTCTCGAGCACTAAATGAGCCGCGGCGACCGACGAGCGCTGCCGCCTCTCGTGCTGCGCAGCGTGCACTTCTTCAAGGCTCTGCTCTCCTTGTCATCGGGGCTCGACGGTGGCCCGACCAGACGGCGACGCGCCAAGTCGCTGCTCTCGGCGGGCTTGCTCCAGGCCGGCGACGAGCGCACCCTCGCCACGCTGCTGATCTTGGCCAACGTCTACGTGGGCAATATCCCCCTGAACGCGAAGGAGAAGAGGGCGATCAGGCCGACCAAAGCCTTCTTGTCCAGAGTTCTCTACGACGGCTCCGAAAGTTTGCGCGCCAAGCGAGCGTTGCTCGCGAGTCGCCTGGAGGCGGTGACGGCCGCTCTGAAAGCATTTCTTCGCCATGAGTAGCCGGTCGTCTCTCAACGTCTGCCGTCTAGTGCCGGATGACGTTCTCAACCAGATAAACGAGCGGCAGTCTCTGGAGACGGATTGGGCGGTGGAGAGCTTGATTCATTTGAAGCGCAAGTACCAAGAGACGCTGGAAGCGACCGACTCGACGGACGCGCAGAAGCTGGCCAAATTGGGCGCGTTAATTCGCCGACTGTCGGCCGCGTCCGGCAGACGCACGGCCGTCGCCGAGCAGTCGGGCGCGACGGCCGCGCCCGCCCCTCCCGCCTGTTCCCCCGCCCCCCCTTCATCCGGTCCCCCTCCACCCGGTCCCACTCCATCACCCCCTCCACCACCCCCTCCATCAGCCCCTTCGCTAGCCGCTTCATCTGCCGGCCCTCCGCCGGCCAGTAGTTCTTCGGGGGGCCCACCGGCGGCCGCTGGCCCGGCCCCCCCGGCCGCGGCTTTGCGGTCGCCTCCCCCTCCTTCCCCCGCGCAGTTCGTCCAGGAAGAGGAGATCCAGGGCATTGGGGAGGACCCGCCCCCGCCCGAGGCCAGCGAGTCCGACCTGAAGGCTATTAAGGCGGCCAACAGGCTTCGTACCGACGCCCAGCTGCGCGCCAAGAGGGAGGACGCCAAGACCAAGCTGGACGAGGGCGACCCCGAGGCGTTCGGTGCGCTGCTGGACCGCTTCGACAAGCACCTCCTTCCCCAAGCGACGAGTCAAGCGCAAGAACTGCTGGGCAGGGGTCACAGAACCAAAACCAAGAAGCAGCCGTGAAAAAACCGATTTTTGCGATCGCGTTAATCGTCGCTGTCGCTGTCGCTTTCTGCTCGCGCCGCGTCCCAGGGCCGGAACAGTTCCGGCATGGCCTCCTTGTTGTCGCGGAAGAATTCCTCGTACGACACCGTCTGACTGCCGTCGGCCAACAACGGTCGCTTGGTGTACAGCCCGGTAAGGCCGATCTGCAACGCCGAGTTGTTGCGCGCGCGCGCCGCAGCGCCGTCCACCTCACTTTGGTCTGCGAGTAGGCAGCCGCTCGACCGTGACGCGCCTTGATGCCCTTCACCTCCACCTTGCCGGGAGGAGCGCGCAGCGACAGCACCTCCTCGAACGACTGCTTGTTCAGCAGATGCGCGCCGCATCGAGTGGGAAAACCCTTGTGGCCAATTTTTGGCGGGTTGTTCTCGGAGTCGAATTTCTCGAGGAAGTAAAGCTTGCCGGAGGGGAACATGGCTTTGCGCACGTTCTCCGTCTCCAGTTTCCACCTGTTCAGCTCCTTCCTCGTCCGGGGGACGTCGCTCTGCACCAGCACGCGGCGCTGTTCGGCTCGAAATTCGGCGAGCGCCGACGGCTTCACCGCCTCCTCCAGCGTGGGCTTGGACAGCGCGAAGTAGATGGAATCCTGTAGTCAGGGGGGGGGGGGGGGTTATTTTAGAGGGAGATACTAAAGACTCGCCGTGTCGGTGTAGAGGAGGGAGATGTCCGCGGCGTCCACGTACTTGCATAGAAAGCCCCACACGAATTTCACCATTCTCATTTTGGCGTTTAACTGAAAGCATTCTCCGCTTTCTCCCCCCCCCCCCAATCCATACCTGTAACCGGGAATAGGACCGGGTCCGGATCCTGTAACCGGGAATTGGTCAAAAGGCTGTAAATCCCTAAAATAGGTACTTTTCGGTCAAAAACTGTAAATAACCCAATATAGGTACTTTTTGGTCGATTTTTGCTCAAAAGCATTGTACAAACACATTACAACTTTCAGATTTCAAATTTCTGGGGGTGTGGGGTGCGAGTAGGGTCAACACCCCCCCCCCAGTTACAGGTATGTGCCCACCCGAACAAAAAAAGAACTCGCCAGCGTGCAAAATCCATAGGTGTAGGGCAGGTTCATGACGCTTTTGTCGGCGCTGTGCGTCACGGCCACCGTGTCGGCGGGGTCCTCGCTAAAGGCGGGCGGAAAGTTTTACCTTGTTTTGTATCGACAATGCCCTGACTCACTCCAAGCCCGCGTTGTAAGAAGAAATGAAATAAGGACTGGACAGGTGACGGCGCATGCTGGCAGCCGACGTCAATTTCAGGGTGGACCGTCGATCAAGACGCTGAATGGTGGAGCCGAAGCACGCGTTGCAGATGTTCTTCATCGTGTCCGCCTTTAGATCGTTGCCGGCCAAATCGGCTCGTATGCGCCTCTCTACAATGTCTTCCAGCACCGACTTCGTGGGCGAGGCCAACTTGCATTGGTAGACGAAGCGAATTTTCAGGATCTCGAGCTCGCCCGCGAAGACGTCCAGATAATCCTTGATGTTGTCAGTGGTTAGAAACCCTGTACGGACAACCGATATACCCCCCCCCCCCGACGCTGCCGATCTTACCGGAATGAACGAATGTCGTGACGAGGCTGCGTCTAGGGGAAAAGTCTAAGTTCCAGTTTTCCAAATACCGCTTTGTGTAGCCGCACAAGTGCTGGCGCTTGATCTCGATGCTACGAAAGAAGGAGGGGAATTCGCTGTATTTTGCCCAGTGCTCTTCTTTGATACGCATGTCCATGTCCACGAGACCTGGGACGGCGACGCCCGTAGGAGGGTGGGCGCCGACGCGAGTCCACTCACCGGTGACTCTGCCGTCCAGTATCGCTTGGAGCATTTCCTCCTGCGTCATCACGTCCGCCACCTTGTCTAGGCCCATGTTGAAGTTGATCATGTAGTTGACGACTTCCGAATCTTCGCCCTCCTTGCGCCGACGCCAGTCGCAGGACCATTCGACGATCAGACGTCCGTTCAATTTTTCCCGCAGCCAGCACTCGTGCGCGTCCAACTCGTCTTGCCGCCTGCCGACTGTTGCGTCGCCCGCGTCCGACCTGTGCTTTGGGCAGTAGCCGTGCGAGGTGTTGGCACCACATTCATTGTACTCCTGCAATCGCGCCGGCCAGTCAGCACGTCGACGGACGGCCGCCGAGTTCACCAGTCCAATTGGATGGCCGGTGTAGCTGGGAACGACGTAGCTGTCCAGATAGGCTCGCTTGCCAGTTTTCTCATCGACGAGCATCTTCTCCCCCTTGTTCGCGGCCGTGCGCACGCAGACGCCGCCCAGTTGCACATCGCCAACGAAGTTAAGCCACTCTAAGGCCTCGGCCGTTTGCTTCTTGTTCGCAAAGTACCTGAACACAAAGAACGAGAGGGCGGCCGCGCGAGCGCGCGGTGGAGACGACTCACCTGGGGCGGAAGTCGTCGCTCGAGTGCCTGTACATACCGTAGCCGACGGGCATGGGGTCGCCTTGGGAGGAGGTGTACAGACTGTTGGCGTCGTACGCCGTGATGCAGCGCACGACTTTGGCGGCGCGGCCGTACACGCGCTCCTTGATGAGGCTCTCGCCCACCGTCGTGGACCGTCGCATGACGCCGCAGAAGCCGCCGTGAATGTCTGAAGGAGTGGACGGGATACGGTCAGACCAAGAAAAACAACCAAGGAAAAACTGGCCTCTTTTTAGCATTTCGTACAGGGCTTGATCAGGCACTAGGCAAACGTCGGCGCCAAAACCGGACGACTTCTGTCGACTCATTACGTAATCTGAATCGCTGGGCGTTTTGGTCGAACGATCGACGAGTGGGCGCTTACGAGTAGCGAAGCTGCTGAGCGTGTCGTGCGCGTGAAAGGCGAGGGGAGAGTCGAATTCGAGGGCGAATTCCTTGGCCATGAGCTGCAGCGCTTTGGCCAATCCTTCCACGTCGAACCTGAAGCAGAACGAGGGAGCGCGGGGAGAGGGAAGAAATGACCCACCTTCCATAATATCTGCTCAAGTCACGCAGATTTTGAAGATTGTGTCGTTCCCACTTGCCACGCAACTGACGCAGAAGAGCGTCGCCAGCCAGCGGCCTCTCGCCCCGTCGGCCATCCAGTTCCCATTGCTCTAAGTCCGAGTCCAGAAAGCCAACGCCGCCTCCCAGAGCGTTGTCGAAATCGGCTGTCGTGAGAGTATCCAGTGGGCGCGAGAGGTCAGCTAAGCACTTTACGGCTCCGTGTGGGAAAATTTCTTTGTCGGAAATACCGGCTTGTTTGAATGCTTTCAGGAATTTCTTGAGGGATATTCTTCCGGGACAATAACTGAGAGCGTCAATCATGCGAGTTCTGACGCTGTTGATCGACAGGATGTTGCCCGCTTTCACGTTGAGTCGAGGAAAGCGGGTGGACAATTCGGCCTCTTTGAGCGCTTTCCCAAACCCGCGACCCAGAAGCAGGTGCGCGTCGTAACCGCGGTGGTTGAACCCAAACGCAAGCAACTTGTTAGCGCCGTTCACAGAAGTACACCGTTGCGCGTTCGACTTTCCTGAGTTGGATGAACTCATTACTTAACACATTCCAAATGTATCGCACCCCGTACACGTGTGTGTAGCACCCACTGTTAATTGTTCACTTGTACAGGTTCGGTTTCGTCACATTCTCACCAACCAACCCTTTGACTAATTGTACACTTCCCAATGGATATTGACAGTGACGCTGACGCGCCTTGCACTTCCACTGACTCTGAACCGCCGAGTTGTGCAGAGAGCAACACATCTGATGGCGCAGATGAGGACAGACTGTTTGTTCCTGCTGCTGCAATGCAAAAACGCCCCAGAGCGCAGTCTAAGGGACTGGGTGAGAAAGCAGAACGTGACTTAACCACTTCATTGCCGACTTACGTTCATTTTTTGTAGGAAAAGCAGAGAAGCGTACGCTCGCTTCTCGTCGAGTTCTTGCGAAGCCTAAACTCTCTCTGAAGAGTGCAACCGGGTCGGATACGTTGGTTGTTCTCGACTATTCTGCACCTCCTAATACGTGGACAGAACCTATGAAGCGTAATGCCGTTAATGTCGACGGCGTGACAAACTTGCAAGATGGGTTCTGTTGGACTGACAAAGAGCCGAAACTGAGAGTTAGCTCATTTGTTTTTGTTGAAACAAATGAACTCTGCTGAAACATACTTGGCCCGCTTTCTAGGCTAAAGAGCCATACACGGGACCCCCTCCCGGTCCCAGTCTGTTCAAACGTGATGCAACCGAAAGCGAAATTTTCTTTTCCGTCACTAATTACGTCCTGGCTGTTTGGCTTACTTTTTCTAATAAGTATGCCAAGACAGCATTGGGCATCTCAACAGACATTCTGGATCGATACGATGCTGCAGCATACCTCGGCGCAGCGCTACTGTTCTCTGTCTGCCAGTGCGTCGACGTGAGCGTTCCACTTTAATGGTATGTGAACGTGACCACAACGCGACTATTTCAGCGAAAAATGTACTGGTTCGACAAAGTTTGCAAGAATGAGTGGCTCATTAAAATGCTCCCATACCAAAAGTTTTTGCTGATTGAGCGCTACTTGCGTTTCTATGACCCAACTGTGGCTGCAGATACTGGCGAGTCAGATCCAAAATCGACCAATTACAACAGAAATTACAAAGTGGAGCCACTAGAAAAAGCGTTCAACATCGGCGCACACCTCAATTATGTGCCATCAGTCAACGTTGCGATTGACGAGAATGTGGTGTCGTCCAAGGGGCGGCACCCATTCAGAACCCACAACCCTGGCAAGCCAGGCAGCAAAAGATATGGAATCCGAACGTATGAACTGTCGAGTGAAGGCGGCTACGTGAATAGGTACGTGTCAGTGTTTTGTCACGTTCTGCACATTTTAACAATGCACCGTTCTTTTGGAGGTCGCTGATGCACAATGTAAAACCAATGCGAACTGATGGGAAAGGTCGAATATTTGCAAAAGTTTGGGAGCTAATGTTTGGCGAGGAATTACGTGACAACGACATTTCGACAATGGACTATTCATATGGAGACCAGGGGTGCACTGTATGTTCCATTGACATGTGGCACAGCAAACACAGTTCCTTCCGACTGTTGTAATGACACTCATTCAGCTATTCGTGGATAACTACTACACGGATGTTATCACTTTCTCTGCGCTCAGTGCTCGACGCACGTATGCAGTTGGTACTCTGCGCAAGGGCAGATCTTTCCTGCCTCAACCCATTCTAGTTTCAACAAAAATGCAGGTACTGTAACGTCACGTTCCTGCCTGTCTGGAAACCTGTCAAACGTCACGTTCGTGTCACTTTCAGTCGCGCAACTTTCAATTTGACAGAGGAGACAGCACGTTCGCATTCGGCAGTCAAGCCAATTTGTGCATCTGCAACTGGCTTGACAACAAACATTGCATGTTGTTGAGCACGCTGCCAAATGTCACAAATGCGGTGGGCGAGTGTAGACGAAAAATTGTGGAGAAACTGACTAAAAAGTACTCCCTGAAAAGCCACACTCAACCGCTCCTCTACCAGCTCTATTCCAAGCACATGTGAGAACATGTTGGAAGCTGTCAGTCCAATAATGTGTCACGTCTTTGTCACGTTCAGGGGCTACGTCGACCAAGGAGACCAACTCATGGACCACGTGAAACGGGCGACCAAAAGAATAAAGTGGACAAAAAAATTTTTTGATCACATTCTTGAACTTTGCTTCTTGAACACCTTTTGCAACAAAAAGTTTGTCACTGACCAGAGCAACTATTCAATGCTAAAATTCAAGCGCAAGCTAATGGAACACTTTATGCAGCTGTCACTTCTGAAACAGGTTCCACCTTCTATTTCTCATACAGTGATGGTCTGTGATTTTTCCTCTCTTTAGCCGGACCGCCGCAGCGTCAAGGTATTCAGCCGAACCGCATCAACGGTTACGGTGACTGAACTTCTCGAACGTGGACACCTACACCAGCCAATCCCCTCAGATGGACAGCTGAAAACTGGCAAGCGTGGCCGCTGTGGCTACCATGGTGGCAGGGCCGTGATTCAGCTACACGAAAAGGCTATTCAAACCAGAATGCACTGCACAGCCTGCAAAGTGCCGTTGTGCTCGACTAACTGCTACTTGTTGTGGCATTCTAAGGTTGTAATGCGATAAGCATGATTCGGTCACATTCTTGAAAGTGTCGTTGTGGTCAATAACGTCAAGTTCCCTTGTGACATTCACCCGTGTGTGGTGTCGACATGAACAAGGCAGAAACTGTGCATTTCTTTGTTTATTCACGTTCTCACCACGTTAGAGGCACACAGATGAGAACACGTCTCTAACTTGACAAAACAACGAAAAATGTGTCAGTTATTGACACGTTCTTTGTGCGTCCTGTAAAGTCCCATGTTCAAGTCACGTTATAGAATTAAGCCATTTCAGAACATGGACAGAACATGACTTGAACTTGTGACCTTTAACGTGACGTGAACGATGAAATTGCGGGTCAGAACGGAACATGGTACAAAACTGACAAAACGTGTCGATATGACCGTTCATTGCTCAGGGAGGTACTGTAGATTCAAGAAGTGGCGAGGTCGGGTGCCCATGGATACCTTACTCGCCAAAACGCACCGAATTAGCTGCCCGACGGTGCCGAAACGCTACAAGTGTCGCCAGCACCTGCCGCAGAAGTTAGAAGAAGCCGGCTTGGGACCCGTCCAACTGGAAGATTTCAACAGCCTCGCCACCTGCACGTACGACACGGAAACGTTTAACAAAGGCTTCTGGCACCGCTTGTCGGAGCACACGTTCACTTCCGACTTTCATCAGCTTTACTTGATTATTGTCTGCTTCTTGAAATCGGAAGGCGCCCGTCCAGAATTGTATTTCCTGGAGCGCACGGAGCAACGACCATCCACGCAGACCCTACTAGAAGAGTTCGCGGCCCTGCTCGTGCGCCTGTCCGACAGGGCGAGAGAAATCAAGCTGAACGCTTTGGCCGTCTACTACAGCAGAATAATCAAAATGAAAAGCGTGCCCAGATTGCCGCCAACTCGTTCGAAATCCGACGTCTGGACGCTTGCGAGAAGGCGCTAGATGCCTACTGATGCCTGATGTAGGCATCTAGTGCCTTCTCGCAAGCGTCCAGACGTCGGATTTCGAACGAGTTGGCGGCAATCTGGGCACGCTTTTCATTTTGATTATTCTGCTGTAGTAGACGGCCAAAGCGTTCAGCTTGATTTCTCTCGCCCTGTCGGACAGGCGCACGAGCAGGGCCGCGAACTCTTCTAGTAGGGTCTGCGTGGATGGTCGTTGCTCCGTGCGCTCCAGGAAATACAATTCTGGACGGGCGCCTTCCGATTTCAAGAAGCAGACAATAATCAAGTAAAGCTGATGAAAGTCGGAAGTGAACGTGTGCTCCGACAAGCGGTGCCAGAAGCCTTTGTTAAACGTTTCCGTGTCGTACGTGCAGATGGCGAGGCTGTTGAAATCTTCCAGTTGGACGGGTCCCAAGCCGGCTTCTTCTAACTTCTGCGGCAGGTGCTGGCGACACTTGTAGCGTTTCGGCACCGTCGGGCAGCTAATTCGGTGCGTTTTGGCGAGTAAGGTATCCATGGGCACCCGACCTCGCCACTTCTTGAATCTACAGTACTCTCTTCTGTGTCTGTCGCGCGACGAGCTCGACGAAAATATTTGGTCGCAGAAGGGACAACTGGCAAATCGCTGAGAATTTGGATTGTGAAAACGTTCGTCCAAGAGGAGGAATTCCGATGTCGTCTCGTCAAACAGAACATTGGCCACTTCGAAAATCGCGCGTCCCGAAGCAGGCGACACGGCCACGCAAACGTCGCCGCGGGCGGGGTCGTACGCCATGACGACGAAGTCGACGCCGGTGACTTGCGTCACCAGGGCAAAGTAACGCCCGAATAGTTCCGGCCGGTTCACGAGCAGCGGCTTCAGGCCCCGTCGCCTCATGTCGGCGAGAAATTGTGCGGAGAGTCGATTTACAGAGGCGCGAGTGGGAGGGTCGGCGCCATCCTCGGCTCTGGCTCTCCGGAGATGATCCTGAGCCAAGCAGAAAAACAAAGTTTCCTTGGCTGGTCGGGAGGTGAAGGTCGAGGAGTAGACGGAGCGTCTGACGGCTGCAACGCGGTGCTCTCGAGTATTGCGGTGGACTCTGGATTCAACGCGATACACGCGTACATGCAACTGGGGTACACCCCCCCCCCCACTGAATTTTTTTTCCAAATTGTCTTCAATTACCAACCAGTCATCCAGTGCCGCAAGGTCATCTCTCTCGACGCGTGCTTGCAGAAGTTCCTTTCGTGTCTGTACCTACATTTTCGATCGCCAAAAGTTTTGTTGCAGAATCGACAGTGCAGGAGGCCCGCGAGCGAGTCTCGAAACTGGTCGACGTTCAGAATGCGGTAGAAACGACGGCGGGCGCTCAACAAGCGCAACGTGGACTCGGGCTGCTGGGAAGGAGTAGCTGTGGAAGAACGCCGAACCACCACCTCCGCCGCGCCGACGTCGTCGACGGGGTCTCGCCAGCAGAACGCTTCGACGGGACAGTCCGCCGCCTCGGCCACGGAGTTTAGATCGTCGACACGCAGACGTTCCGAGAGCGACTCGTGGACAAATTGGGCTCCCTGCTTGATTTCAGCAACCGTTTTCCGCACTGGTTTTTTAAGTGCTGATGCGTGCGCGCCGATGCAGAGAGGGAGAGAGCGAGACGACGAGTCGTCGCCTTTGATTGCGAAGCGCTTTCCATCGAAACTTTGCACCGACCTCCACTTGAGAACGTCTGAAAAACGCACCGAATTTATTGCATGGTATAAACGTCGACTTCCACCGCAGCGAAACCGTAAAAGGACCATTCGCTACCGTCAGAGGGACAATTATCTTCGGCAAGGTAGCTTATCTCAACTGGGTTAACATTGCGAATTGCAGCGCACAACTGGCGTCCGGTTTTGTACGTTCGGTTTCTAAATACAGTGTTAGCAGAGGCACCGAAAAGACGATACTCGAGCTTTCGATGGCTATACAGAAAGTAAGAGACGCGCATGATCAATCGGTACCACTGGGCGAAGGGCATGTGGACGCTAGCGTAGTCGGCCATGTTCGCGAGGTCGGCTTCGTCGACAAAACCGCCGCGCACACGGTAGGAGAAAGAAAAGCGACGGGCGCTACGGAAGTACACATTGGAGCGCAGAAAGCGGCGCCAGCGGCGATGTAGGGACTTCAAGACACGTCGCCGGTGCCCATCATCCGCACCTTCTAGCCGTAGATCTTGACGAACGGGGGCTTGGTCGTCGGGTGCGTCGTCGCCATCGTCTTCGACGGCGGCGGGCGGAGCTGGCGAAACCCTGTCGTCATCAGCGTCGTCGGCGGCCAGCTGAGCTCGTGCGGATGGTGGGGGAGACGCTTGAGGAGAAAGCCTGGGAGGCGAGCGTTGGTCGGCCTAAAGGGAAGGCTGGCCGAGGTTTGATAGGCTCATAAGATAAGAAAAATGCGCAAGGCGTGCCTGGAGCGTCGCGGAAGGCCGGGGCGCGAAGGGAGAAGATTGGCGTCGACGTCGACTGGGCTGCCCGGGAGAGCGGGGACGAGGGGTCAGCGTCAATCGAGAGGCGCTGCGTCGAGACGAGCTGCGGGTGCGTCGTCGCGTCGGTCGAGACGTAGAAGGGGTGCGTCGTCGAGTCGGCAGAGACGGGGAAGGGGTGCGTCGTCGCGTCGGCAGAGACGGGGAAGGGGTGCGTCGTCGCGTCGGCCGAGACGTAGAAGGGGTGCGTCGTCGCGTCGGCAGAGACGGGGAAGGGGTGCGTCGTCGCTTCGGTCAAGACGTAGAAGGGGTGCGTCGTCGCGTCGGTCGAGACGTAGAAGGGGTGCGTCGTCGAGTCGGCAGAGACGGGGAAGGGGTGCGTCGTCGCGTCGGCAGAGACGGGGAAGGGGTGCGTCGTCGCGTCGGCCGAGACGTAGAAGGGGTGCGTCGTCGCGTCGGCAGAGACGGGGAAGGGGTGCGTCGTCGCTTCGGTCAAGACGTAGAAGGGGTGCGTCGTCGCGTCGGTCGAGACTGGGAAGGGGTGCGTCGTCGCTTCGGTCGAGACGTAGAAGGGGTGCGTCGTCGAGTCGACCGAGACGTAGAAGGGGTGCGTCGTCGAGACGGCCGAGACGGAGAAGGGGTGCGTGGTCGAGACGGCCGAGGGGGAAGAGGTGCGCCGTCGAGACGAGGAGCGCGAGCGGCGACCAGACGGTGGCGAGGGTCCTCGCGTCAGCGCCGGTGGGCGTTTCCACTCTTTCTAAACAAAAAGTGGATTACCGTAAACCCTATAATTAGCCCCCCTCCCTACAATAATACACCCTCCCAAGACCACTTTGAGTTAATAAGCCCCCCCCCTATAATTACACCCCCTCCCTAAATGGACCATCGTCTAAAACGCGCATATTTCCATGTCTGGGTGTATGTATGGTCGCGTATGTGTATGTATGTACACGTATGTGCACGCGAGACTGTGCGAGAGTGTGTTAGAGTGTACCAACGTGTGCACAGCGCGTTTTTCCCTTAAAAATCGCCTCCACCGCCTTTTTGCCCACACATCTTCCCACTCATCGACACTTCCAGTTTATAAGGCCCCCCCCCCCTATAATTATACACCCTCCTAGAGCTCAAACGAAAAAAATTAGCCCCCGGGGGGCTAATTATATGGTTTACGTTATTTAAAATATACATCGACAAATATAAAATAAAAAATTTAAAAAAAAACTAACCGATTGTGTGTAGTCGTGCTTTCACTTGTAAAACGGTCCGACGCACCAAAGCTCGGGACGAGTAGAGGAGGAGGAAGTGGAGGAGGTGGATGAAGACGACATCGCGACAACAGATTACACAAAACAAAAAGACATGTGTCGAAAGGAGAGAGCCGGGAACAGCCGGGGACAGCCACTTTTGCGATTTAGCTTAGAAACTAAGCCTAAGCCTAGGACAAAGCGAAAGCCTAAGCATAAGAAAACCTAAGATTTAAAGCGGTTGTCCCCCGGATGACTGCTGTGCCTTTCGACATACCGTAAATCCCCCAATAAACGCCCTGGGCGTTCATTTTCAACCCACCCTCTACCCCGGGCGTTTGTTGGAGGGGGGGGGGGGCGTTCTTTGGAGGATTTACGGTAAACAGACAATAGTAACGGGATAATAAAGCGATGACGGAATATGGTAAAGAGAATTTTTAAAAAAAGAAGTTAAAGACGCACAACGTTTATTTTACAAAAACATTGACAATATAGAACGGCCGAAGCTTTTTCTACACTTGGACCGAGGCGCATTCGGCCTCTTCGTGGGCCGCTTTTTCCGACAAGGGAACGGAGGCGCCGCAGTACTCGCAGACGACCCGAACGATGGCCATGATTTGCTTGAGGCAGGTGCCTCGGATGTCAGTCAGGACGGCTCGACAGCTGGGACAGGTTCAAAGCCGGGCGGCGCTCCTTCGGCACATCGCGTGCCCTCTCTCGCACTGGGAAATCGGAGGCGACATGGTGTAGGCGCACACCTGCAACGCATTGCGCACGAAGCGAGGCGAGAAGTGGGGGACCGGGGGGGGGGGGGGCGAAAACTCGACGTAACCGGGCATTCGGCCCATGCCGCGATGTCTTCGGATGGAATGCTGCACACGGACGAGTCGAGGGGTCCGGTTGCTTGGCGACGCTGCTCTCGACGCTGTTGTCGTTGGGTATCCTCGAGAACGAGTTGACGTGGTCGCTGTTGTTCTGGCGAGCCGACCGCAATCGGAGGGGCGGGAGGCAGATCCAGCGGCTGCATCCGTCTTCTCGCGAATGCCGCTGCGGCCGCGTCCGACGACGACAGGGCGTCGACGGCCGAGTCGGCGGCGCTGCTCTCCCCCAACAGCCGCCCGCCGTCGCACTCAGAGGGGCCTCCGGTTCTCCTGA